>UNSF01000150.1:0-92500 GCA_900538255.1 Ulva mutabilis
TGAATGTATGTGTAGAGATGTTGCCTACAGTGCGCACTGGGTCGGTGCAGCAGCTGAGGGGCCGACATCTATAAAGCACATGCATGGATGCTTCCTGTTCAGCTTGAATTGAATCGGGAAGCACCTTTGCCTGGCCACACGGCAACTATTAGAGACTAATGAGGTTTCTGCAGAGTAGGGCACGGCTGTCGTCCAGTGTGCAACTTCATGGCGTGTACGATATATAATCTTCGGACGCAGAGTACGATGTTGAGATGGCACCAGTACAGCCACAGGAACGCAGCAGTCGCTCCCCCAGGCGGCGATATAGATGGTGGCTGTAGATTGCTGGAACGTGCGTTGTGGTGTCTGTGTCCGTCTGTGTGTCCAGTGTAAAAGTGCACTGGTGCGGCCTGCGGCGCCACGAGTGCTCCGCGGCAAGATGCGGAGGTGGCTGCTGCCATGCACAGGTTGGTGTCGGTATCTCCGGCGGCGCTCAGATCATGGCCATGCGCTCTCGTCTGCCGCCGTTGGGAATCTCGACACCGTCATCCTGTAGTGGACTTAAAGAACGCATACAACTCCATCCACACGCCAGTCTATAGACATATATGCTCGACGCAGTCCACCAGCGGCGCCCCACAGCTCCTCCCTACGCCATGTCAGTGGGATTCGCCACAATTGGGGTTGCGGAGTGGTGTGGCGCCAGCGTCGGCATGCATCACGCCACGCGTTGCAACTGCGCACAAGCAAAGAGCCGTACATTGAACTCCTTTATGGTGATCACTGCTCAAATTTTAACACAAAACATTTGCATGATTTGCTGAAGTTGAAACAGCAAGCCTGTGACTTGGCCGAACACAACGCTTCAGCAACCGCGAAGCAGGTTAAATTTGTGATTGACCCTGAATTTGGAGAAATGGGGGCATGGAGCTGCGAATGGGCTGGATGCATTGCGAAAAGCTAAAACTAAGTACTAGGAGGGCGGCCTGTCGTAATTCAGTAGACCGTAGCCCGAAGGCACTGTGGGATCTAAGCATGGCGTAGCCGTGCGCAGGGGGTCGCGCTGTCACATACCTGGCTGGTGTACAGGCCTCCGCTGTGACAGTGCGCTCTCAGTCTTGGATTATAGCACGTGAGTCTTTGGCAGAGTAGAGTGATTACACTTTGATCAGTAGAGCCTATATAAGCGTTCAACCAAACGTCTCATACGGATACGATCAGAATCATTGTCTGCGGCACGCAATCTAGCATGCATTGCTCGTGCATATGGTAAGCCATCGGTGCATGGCGTCCCATAGCCACTCCGGATCAGCACCGTGCATCCATGCATACATGGTCTCCGTAGTCCTGTGTATGCCACCATGCATGGTCTCCGTAGTCCTGTGCATGGCTGGATCACGACACTCCCCCTAGACTAGGCTTGTACTACCGCAAGCTGTAGTCTATCTCTAAATTTTGCTAGTGCTGGTCCTGCCAACACCTTTGTAAACATATCAGCTAGCATGTCTACCGTGCTAACCCAGCTGATAGTTAACTCATCGAGTTCTACGAACTCGCGGACCCTCAGGTCCCTGACCCTGATGTGCTTGGAGCGGTCACTAGAGATGGGGTTCACAGCTAGCAAGTTGGCACTCTTGTTGTCACCCACAGAGTTGGCTTCACAGCCGACAAACCAAGATCAGTGCACAACTGCTTTGCCCACATCACCTCATTGGCTGCTGAGCTCAATCGCAATAAGCTCTGCCTCAGTCGTATCACCAGCCACAATAGTCTGCCTCTTCGAACGCCAGAACACACAGTTCCACATGCATCCCGGACTATCACTCCTGACACGCTCTTCAAGCAAGCACCATTGGCGAAGTCAGCCATCCGTAAATGCTTCCAACACGTCACTTCCCTCGTTTGGAGCCACTAAAAGGTCAAGCCAAGATCTATGGTCCCTCGCAGGTATCTCAGTACATGCTGGACAGCAGCCCAATGACACTTCGCACTCCCAGCCATATGCCTGGCCAAGGACATTGGCCGGAAAGGAAATATCAGGACGCGACACAGCAGCCACATTACTGGATGCTTCCTACGGCTTGCATAAACCTCTTATGCTCTGACGACAGTAGCCTTCTCCTGGCTAGGATCATCCCTTCAGACTAAACACTTTCTGCTTTGGTACCAACGGCGTTGGTGCCTTCTGCACTCACTCATACTGAACCTTTCCAGCATGTCCCTGATGTTCTTTCTGTGCGTTATGGTGATAGTGCGAGCAGGCCGATCACGTATGACCTCCATACCCAGCACATATCCAGCTCCCCCAGGTCACGACCCTCAAATGCCTCAAGGATCCTGCTGATGGCATCATCCATTCTGCTCCTTACGACCGAAGATCACAGATCATCGACCCATAAGAAAATAAGACATCGGTCCTATTTTGCAAATAAACAGTGCGGGGTCACTGGCTGATCTCACAAAACCCATTCTCAACAAGAGCTTCTGCAAGCGCTTTTATGCCACTCCCTGGCAGCTTGCTTCAGACCATACAACGCCTTTTTCAGACGCCACACCATACCAGACCCATCATCCAG
Organism: Ulva mutabilis; assembly: GCA_900538255.1. Classification (NCBI taxonomy): domain Eukaryota; kingdom Viridiplantae; phylum Chlorophyta; class Ulvophyceae; order Ulvales; family Ulvaceae; genus Ulva; species Ulva mutabilis. The sequence goes on from UNSF01000150.1 coordinate 2,559, forward strand.
TACAGGAGGTTGTGCCACATACACTTCCTCTCCAGAACACCATTCAGGAAAGCACATTTAATGTCTATGTGTCTCGTCTCCAGATCCTCTACAGCACAGACAGACAACAGAGCCCTGAAGGTAGCATAACTGCCCACAGGTGCCCATGTCTCAAAGAAATCTACGCCCTCTACTTGCGTAAATCCCTGGCTACATATCTAGCTTTGAATCGCTCAATCTCACCCTGTGCTCCTCGCTTAATCTTAAGCACCCACTTGCCTGTCACAGGCTTCACTCCTGCTGGGCACCTGACTAACTCGAACACATCATGTTCCCTTAAGGAGGTCAACTCATCAAGCATTGCTATGATCCACTGCTCACGATGGCAGCCTCTCATGGCTTGCTTCACCGTTGGATCGTCCAGCACAGCTTTGACCTTCTTCCTCGCAGCAGCTGCACACCGGGACTCACTGCGGCTAGCAGTCTTGCCACTGCTCCGGAATCACCTTCCTGCCCCGTCGTGTTCTCTGCATCAGGAGTCACACTGTCAGCCGTAGCAAACACTCCATCCGCCAGATCACGACGTCACTCTCCATATGGACTACTGTGGAGCTCCCAGCATCATCATGCTCACGTGCATCATCCGGGGAAATGCGCTCAACAGCAGCATTCTCACTTTCATTCACTCCCACAGCATGGACAGCAGGTCTTAAGGTTTTGCGAATCAATTTGAAAGGTTTTGGAACCCATCGAACCCTCACCTCTTGTGGTGGATCCAGATGTTCTCCGCTGCCTCCTGCGGCACTTGGTGCTAACTCTCCCCCTGAGCCAGCTCCGCCTGCCTCTACTCCACTAGGCACATGCCGTAGCTTGCCTTGCCCCTGACTATCAACACGCTGTGGCATATGCCGTGGCTCATCATGCTCCAGCGTACTGCACGTCCTGACACCGCTGACCCTTGCCATCGGTTGTACATCCCGTGGTCTTCAGATTTCGCAGGTGGGGGTGGCTCACTCGGCGCCTTGCCCATCGACCGTTGGACTCGCTGCGGTGAACGCGAGCGCGATCGAGACCGAGATCCTGAGGGCTCAGATGCCCCTGAGAATGACTCAGCAGAGTCACTGGCAGCCCCTGGCTGTTCCTCCCCCTCAGACTCATCATTCTCACTACCCTGTGGCTCAATGCGGCAGCCACTCAAATCCAGCACTGCTCTATCCCGCGTAGGGATCACATCTCTCGGTCGCATCTCAGCATTGTGCGGACCGGATGGTTGCTGAACCGCATCATACTCCCAGTGTGGTACCCTGTTCACACAATCCTCGGCCGTGTAAGCGCAACGCGCTGTCACCACTGCCTCACTGATCTCAGGCGTGTGCCACCGCTCATGCCTGGCTATCAGCTCAGAGCCTAAAACACGCGGTGAAAACGGCGGCTCACCCTCAGGCAACTCATCATCCGGCACATAGCGCCGATGCAACTGCCTGCCTGGTTCCCAGTGTGTGTGCCCCAGCGCTGGATGCTCCCCCTCAGCCCAATCCACATTTCTGCCCCTCTCTGGCATCATGTGATCACGACTGGCTGGTGGTCGCACTGCCCTAACACTAGTTGATCTCAACCATTTCTGCATGTTGGGCAAGAAACCAACGTCAGGTACTACACGAGTATGCTCATCGGGCATGATCTCGAATTCTCCCAGCTCGTAGTTCTCCAACATGACCGGATCCACCGTAGCTTGCTCCGACATGTGGAAACGTTTCGCGAACTCTCTCAGCAGAGCTGGTGGAGAAGCCGTATGCCTATACATACGCACTGCTCCCCCATTCCCTCGCTTCACGTAAGCTCTATCCATGTGAGGACCAGCACCCGGTCCCATGTAGAAACCGAGCACTCCTCTCTCATCCAGGTGTCTGAAGTCCTCTCTCCGGGCATATACATACATCGGACACCCGAAAGGCTTCACCTGGGCCACCACCAGATGGAACGTGTCCTCACTCACATTCCTGAACCATAACAGATATGGCACAATCTGTCTGACATCAACATTCTTCACACACTGGGCGACAAACTTCCCATCGCCCCTGGCCATACCCTCATCAGCCAGAGCCTGCAGACTCATCTGCTGAGCCTGAGCCCTCCTCGTCTGCAACTGTGCAGCTCTCACAGCCTCATTCGTTGACCACGGGTCACGACTGGTCTGCACATGTCTCTCCTCCAGTTTCTGCTTGGCCTCCTTCCGCCTAACACCCTCTAGAGCTGTGCTAGGCGTCAGGTTATGCGCATGGTTCACACACATATACGCCTCTGGCCACAGAAATGCAGGCACAGCTGCTTGCAGCAGGCTTGCCCTCACACTCCTGTTTAGCACACCGATCTTTCTCTCCACCATTCCATTGGACTCATGCTGGCCCGTGGCAGTGTACGTGTGCTCAATGCCACGCCACGCGAGGTACTGAGCCAGCTGGTTAGAGCTGAACTCACCACCCTGGTCAGTGTGCAGCCTCCGCACCCCAACCTCTCTATCATACACGATCTGAGTGCGGATTCGCTCAATCAGCAGGCATATCATTTCCGCAGCCCCACTCTTGGACTTCAACGGAATCACATGGGAGTACCGGGAGTACTCATCCACCACTACCAGGATGTAGTTCATACCCCCGATTCCTACTGGCTTGATCTGCCCTGCTAGATCAGCATGCAACACTTCCCCAGCATAGGTGGCATTCTCCGTCACCTTGCCCCCGTGCTGTGCTCTATCGCCGCTTCTCTGTTCAGCCACGTGGCAACCATGACACTGAAGCGCTACCCCCGGTAGGTTTCAGCATCTTCAGGTCATACAGTTGTGGGTTGTCTCTCATCAACTGGAGTACCCAATTGCCAGCATGGTGAAAAGCGATATGCACTAGGAATGATGGATCAACCTGAAAGGAATAACCTTGTTCATTCGGTACACCGGTCACCGCAGCAACTTGCTGCTGCTCACGTACCCATTTCCCATTCCTATGAAACAAGTTATTCGCACTTGTCCAGGCTGCTCCTCTATCTACCGGTCGCATTTGCCATATCGGCCTGCCTTTCCCACAGAACCATGTCAGAGTAGGTTTTCCATCCTCATCCTCACCCTGCTCACAGTTCCTGTGGAACCCATAGCTCTGGTCATGAAACCCAGGCATCACTACCCGGTTTGCATGCTTGCCCGTATGCAAGTATATCTCAGACTTTTTCAACTCCTTTGTTGAAAGGATGTTGATAGGACTGGCCGGCACCCAGTAGACGTTGGTCAACTCTATGTCTACTGGTGTGATAGTGCCCTGTGCACTCACATACTCTCCCAGATTAGCTCTGATCGTGCCCACACCATACATGTCTAGCCTGCCCTGGTCAAGAGGCTGACACTGCGGCATATCTGGTGGCTTGATCTCGCAAAACATATCATAGTCAAAGCATATGTTTATGTCTGAGCCACTATCTATTAGGAAAGTGTACGGCATGTTAGGAGACGGCCCATCAGCACAGTCAGCTCGCAGCTTATCTAGGTCAACTACAGCTACCTGAGGGCCACCGCGGCCTCTGCCACGGCCTCGCCCTGCAGCTGCTTGCTTCTGCAGGAATTGTTTGACCTCTGCGGAGAGCAATGGACAATCCTTTTGCACATGTCCAGGCTTATCACAGTTGAAGCATTTCCTCTTTTCTGCTCCCCTGCTGCCCCTGCTCCCACAGCTGCTACCTGTGGGGGTGAACCTTGGCGACCACCGTAGCGTCCACCTCGGTACCCACGTCCCCCATGGCGCTGTTGTCCACCGCGATCGTCCCGTGGGAATCGCGACGGACCCTGCTTGCTGTTCGTCTGGGCATGTGTCAACAGCGTAGACACTATCTGCTGCACTGGCATGGCCTGCAGCATGGGCTGCAACAGGCTGTACTCTTTGTCTACTGCCAGCAACCGTGATCTGTACAACTGATCAGACACAGTCTCACCCAGTCCTCTCATCTGGTTTACTATGCCCACCACCTCATTCACATGCTTCTCCAGCGGCTTGCCAGCCTGCTGGGTACTGCTGAGCTGGTGATACAGCTTCTGTATTTCTACCTCCACTGATGGCATATACTTAGCATGCAGCAACGACCAGACCTCATGGACGAAACTACAGTCTGCCACGAAGTCTCTATCCTCCTTTGGCAGTGTGGTGAACAACCAGTGCATGACTTGCTCATGAGCCTGGCTGCTCTGAGCAAGCGGATCATTGACTAGCAGGCTACTCTCACCCACCATCTTCGCCCAGCTCTCTACCTCCTTCTTAAATACTCGGAAGTGATCAGTCTTATAGTGCCACACCGGAAATCTGTTCTTTTCTACTAGAGATTTCCCCGGTACTGGCCTGGGCATGGCAAGCGACAGCGCTTGCGCTAGCGTGCTTACGTCAATTGATCCAGCCGTAGCTGGTACTCCTGATGACATCGCAGCCTGCGAAGGCTGCGGTATCGGAGGCGGTATCTGTTGGGTCATCCACGCAGCTGGCGCTGCGAGATGTGCTGGCTGTGTTCCTTGCGCCGCAGCCTGAGCTCCTGCTTCCCCCGTAGGATCAGCATTTCCCGGCAATGCCGCCTGCAGAGGACCTGCATTGGGATACCCGTAGGTCCCAACGCGCTGTTCTTCCCCGTAGGTCACGAACTGGTCCTCCGCGGCCTGCTCGCGGCGCGCTGTGGAACGTGTGTGGTGGCGAGGACGAACTTCTTCTCCATCCTCGCCGTCAGAGCCAATAGATCCCTGGCGAGATGCCATTGGGACTTCTCGGCGTGGTGGCATCCTGCAACACGACCTTCGTGCGTCGCAGGACACGCAGACCCGTAGGCCTTTCTGCGAGACCAGTACCCTGACAGAATGCAGTCCAGCCGTAGCGTTATGCATCTGTGTACTCTAGTCTCTCTACGGACTCTACAGCTAAACGCTAGAGCGGTGTGAATCGCTCATCGGGACGCTCAGCCGTAGCCGTAGACCCCTGGACTCTATCGCAAGCATACAACCATCGCTAGAATACCCACAAACATCACCGATACCATGTCGTAATTCAGTAGACCGTAGCCCGTAGGCACTGTGGGATCTAAGCATGGCGTAGCCATGCGCAGGGGGTCGCGCTGTCACATACCTGGCTGGTGTACAGGCCTCCGCTGTGACAGTGCGCTCTCAGTCTTGGATTATAGCACGTGAGTCTTTGGCAGAGTAGAGTGATTACACTTTGATCAGTAGAGCCTATATAAGCGTTCAACCAAACGTCTCATACGGATACGATCAGAATCATTGTCTGCAGCACGCAATCTAGCATGCATTGCTCGTGCATATGGTAAGCCATCGGTGCATGGCGTCCCATAGCCACTCCGGATCAGCACCGTGCATCCATGCATACATGGTCTCCGTAGTCCTGTGTATGCCACCATGCATGGTCTCCGTAGTCCTGTGGAAAGCACATTTAATGTCTATGTGTCTCGTCTCCAGATCCTCTACAGCACAGACAGACAACAGAGCCCTGAAGGTAGCATAACTGCCCACAGGTGCCCATGTCTCAAAGAAATCTACGCCCTCAACTTGCGTAAATCCCCTGGCTACATATCTAGCTTTGAATCGCTCAATCTCACCCTGTGCTCCTCGCTTAATCTTAAGCACCCACTTGCCTGTCACAGCTTCACTCCTGCTGGGCACCTGACTAACTCGAACACATCATGTTCCCTTAAGGAGGTCAACTCATCAAGCATTGCTATGATCCACTGCTCACGATGGCAGCCTCTCATGGCTTGCTTCACCGTTGGATCGTCCAGCACAGCTTTGACCTTCTTCCTCGCAGCAGCTGCACACCGGGACTCACTGCGGCTAGCAGTCTTGCCACTGCTCGGAATCACCTCCTGCCCCGTCGTGTTCTCTGCATCAGGAGTCACACTGTCAGCCGTAGCAAACACTCCATCCGCCAGATCACCGACGTCACTCTCCATATGGACTACTGTGGAGCTCCCAGCATCATCATGCTCACGTGCATCATCCGGGGAAATGCGCTCAACAGCAGCATTCTCACTTTCATTCACTCCCACAGCATGGACAGCAGGTCTTAAGGTTTTGCGAATCAATTTGAAAGGTTTTGGAACCCATCGAACCCTCACCTCTGTGGTGGATCCAGATGTTCTCCGCTGCCTCCTGCGGCACTTGGTGCTAACTCTCCCCCTGAGCCAGCTCCGCCTGCCTCTACTCCACTAGGCACATGCCGTAGCTTGCCTTGCCCCTGACTATCAACACGCTGTGGCATATGCCGTGGCTCATCATGCTCCCAGCGTACTGCACGTCCTGACACCGCTGACCCTTGCCATCGGTTGTACATCCCGTGGTCTTCAGATTTCGCAGGTGGGGGTGGCTCACTCGGCGCTTGCCCATCGACCGTTGGACTCGCTGCGGTGAACGCGGAGCGCGATCGAGCGATTCTGAGGGCTCAGATGCCCCTGAGAATGACTCAGCCGAGTCACTGGCAGCCTCTGGCTGTTCCTCCCCCTCAGACTCATCATTCTCACTACCCTGTGGCTCAATGCGGCAGCCACTCAAATCCAGCACTGCTCTATCCCGCGTAGGGATCACATCTCTCGGTCGCATCTCAGCATTGTGCGGACCGGATGGTTGCTGAACCGCATCATACTCCCAGTGTGGTACCCTGTTCACACAGTCCTCGGCCGTGTAAGCGCAACGCGCTGTCACCACCGCCTCACTGATCTCAGGCGTGTGCCACCGCTCATGCCTGGCTATCAGCTCAGAGCCTAAAACACGCGGTGAAAACGGCGGCTCACCCTCAGGCAACTCATCATCCGGCACATAGCGCCGATGCAACTGCCTGCCTGGTTCCCAGTGTGTGTGCCCCAGCGCTGGATGCTCCCCCTCAGCCCAATCCACATTTCTGCCCCTCTCTGGCATCATGTGATCACGACTGGCTGGTGGGCGCACTGCCCTAACACTAGTTGATCTCAACCATTTCTGCATGTTGGGCAAGAAACCAACGTCAGGTACTACACGAGTATGCTCATCGGGCATGATCTCGAATTCTCCCAGCTCGTAGTTCTCCAACATGACCGGATCCACCGTAGCTTGCTCCGACATGTGGAAACGTTTCGCGAACTCTCTCAGCAGAGCTGGTGGAGAAGCCGTATGCCTATACATACGCACTGCCCCCCCATTCCCTCGCTTCACGTAAGCTCTATCCATGTGAGGACCAGCACCCGGTCCCATATACAAACCGAGCACTCCTCTCTCATCCAGGTGTCTGAAGTCCTCTCTCCGGGCATATACATACATCGGACACCCGAAAGGCTTCACCTGGGCCACCACCAGATGGAACGTGTCCTCACTCACATTCCTGAACCATAACAGATATGGCACAATCTGCCTAACATCAACATTCTTCACACACTGGGCGACAAACTTCCCATCGCCCCTGGCCATACCCTCATCAGCCAGAGCCTGCAGACTCATCTGCTGAGCCTGAGCCCTCCTCGTCTGCAACTGTGCAGCTCTCACAGCCTCATTCGTTGACCACGGGTCACGACTGGTCTGCACATGTCTCTCTTCCAGTTTCTGCTTGGCCTCCTTCCGCCTAACACCCTCTAGAGCTGTGCTAGGCGTCAGGTTATGCGCATGGTTCACACACATATACGCCTCTGGCCACAGAAATGCAGGCACAGCCGCTTGTAGCAGGCTTGCCCTCACACTCCTGTTCAGCACACCGATCTTTCTCTCCACCATTCCATTGGATTCATGCTGGCCCGTGGCAGTGTACGTGTGCTCAATGCCACGCCACGCGAGGTACTGAGCCAGCTGGTTAGAGCTGAACTCACCACCCTGGTCAGTGTGCAGCCTCCGCACCCCAACCTCTCTATCATACACGATCTGAATGCGGATTCGCTCAATCAGCAGGCATATCATTTCCGCAGCCCCACTCTTGGACTTCAGCGGAATCACATGGGAGTACCGGGAGTACTCATCCACCACTACCAGGATGTAGTTCATACCCCCGATTCCTACTGGCTTGATCTGCCCTGCTAGGTCAGCATGCAACAGTTCTCCATCATAGGTAACATTCTCCGTCACCTTGCCCCCGTGCTGTGCTCTATCGCCACTTCTCTGTTCAGCCACGTGGCAACCATGACACTGAAGCGCTACCCCCGTAGGTTTCAGCGTCTTCAGGTCATACAGTTGTGGGTTGTCTCTCATCAACTGGAGTACCCGATTGCCGGCATGATGAAAAGCGATATGCACTAGGAATGATGGGTCAACCTGGAAGGAATATCCTTGTTCATTCGGTACAGCGGTCACTGCAGCAACTTGCTGCTGCTCACGTACCCATTTCCCATTCCTATGAAACAAGTTATTCGCACTTGTCCAGGCTGCTCCTCTATCTACCGGCCGCATTTGCCATATCGGCCTGCCTTTCCCACAGAACCATGTCAGAGTAGGTTTTCCATCCTCATCCTCACCCTACTCACAGTTCCTGTGGAACCCATAGCTCTGGTCATGAAACCCAGGCATCACTACCCGGTTTGCATGCTTGCCCGTATGCAAGTATATCTCAGACTTTTTCAACTCCTTTGTTGAAAGGATGTTGATGGGACTGTCCGGCACCCAGTAGACGTTTGTCAACTCTATGTCTACTGGTGTGATAGTGCCCTGCGCACTCACATACTCTCCCAGATTAGCTCTGATCGTGCCCACACCATACATGTCTAGCCTGCCCTGGTCAAGAGGCTGACACTGCGGCATATCTGGTGGCTTGATCTCGCAAAACATATCATAGTCAAAGCATATGTTTATGTCTGAGCCACTATCTATTAGGAAAGTGTACGGCATGTTTGGAGACGGCCCATCAGCACAGTCAGCTCGCAGCTTATCTAGGTCAACTACAGCTACCTGAGGGCCACCGCGGCCTCTGCCACGGCCTCGCCCTGCAGCTGCTTGCTTCTGCAGGAATTGTTTGACCTCTGCGGAGAGCAATGGACAATCCTTTTGCACATGTCCAGGCTTATCACAGTTGAAGCATTTTCTCGTTTCTGCTCCTCCTACTGCCCCTGCTCCCACAGCTGCTACCTGTGGGGGTGAACCTTGGCGACCACCGTAGCGTCCACCTCGGTACCCACGTCCCCCATGGCGCTGTTGTCCACCGCGATCGTCCCGTGGGAATCGCGATGGACTCTGCTTGCTGTTTGTCTGGGCATGTGTCAACAGCGTAGACACTATCTGCTGCACTAGCATGGCCTGCAGCATGGGCTGCAACAGGCTGTACTCTCTGTCTACTGCCAGCAACCGTGATCTGTACAACTGATCAGACAGAGTCTCACCCAGTCCTCTCATCTGGTTCACTATGCCCACCACCTCATTCACATGCTTCTCCAGCGGCTTGCCAGCCTGCTGGGTACTGCTGAGCTGGTGATACAGCTTCTGTATTTCTACTTCCACTGATGGCATATACTTAGCATGCAGCAACGACCAGACCTCATGGACGAAACTGCAGTCTGCCACGAAGTCTCTATCCTCCTTTGGCAGTGTGGTGAACAACCAGTGCATGACTTGCTCATGAGCCTGGCTGCTCTGAGCAAGCGGATCATTGACTAGCAGGCTACTCTCACCCACCATCTTTGCCCAGCTCTCTACCTCCTTCTTAAATATTCGGAAGTGATCAGTCTTGTAGTGCCACACCGGGAATCTGTTCTTCTCTACTAGAGATTTCCCCGGTGCTGGCCTGGGCATGGCAAGCGACAGCGCTTGCGCCAGCGTGCCTACGTCAATAGATCCAGCCGTAGCTGGTACTCCTGATGATATCGCAGCCTGCGAAGGCTGCGGTATCGGAGGCGGTATCTGTTGGGTCATCCACGCAGCTGGCGCTGCGAGATGTGCTGGCTGTGTTCCTTGCGCCGCAGCTTGAGCTCCTGCTTCCCCCGTAGGATCAGCATTTCCCGGCAATGCCGCCTGCAGAGGACCTGCATTGGGATACCCGTAGGTCCCAACGCGCTGTTCTTCCCCGTAGGTCACGAACTGGTCCTCCGCGGCCTGCTCGCGGCGCGCTGTGGAACGTGTGTGGTGGCGAGGACGAACTTCTTCTCCATCCTCGCCGTCAGAGCCAATAGATCCCTGGCGAGATGCCACTGGGACTTCTCGGCGTGGTGGCATCCTGCAACACGACCATCGTGCGTCGCAGGACACGCAGACCTGTAGGCCTTTCTGCGAGACCAGTACCCTGATAGAATGCAGTCCAGCCGTAGCGTTATGCATCTGTGTACTCTAGTCTCTCTACGGACTCTACAGCTAAACGCTAGAGCGGTGTGAATCGCTCATCGGGACGCTCAGCCGTAGCCGTAGACCCCTGGACTCTATCGCAAGCATACAACTATTGCTAGAATACCCACAATCATCACCGATACCATGTCATAATTCAGTAGACCGTAGCCCGAAGGCACTGTGGGATCTAAGCATGGCGTAGCCGTGCGCAGGGGGTCGCGCTGTCACATACCTGGCTGGTGTACAGGCCTCCGCTGTGACAGTGCGCTCTCAGTCTTGGATTATAGCACGTGAGTCTTGGCAGAGTAGAGTGATTACACTTTGATCAGTAGAGCCTATATAAGCGTTCAACCAAACGTCTCATACGGATACGATCAGAATCATTGTCTGCGGCACGCAATCTAGCATGCATTGCTCGTGCATATGGTAAGCCATCGGTGCATGGCGTCCCATAGCCACTCCGGATCAGCACCGTGCATCCACTCCATGCATGGTGACCGTAGTCCTGTGCATGGCTGGATCACGACATGTCGATCGTAGTGTAATCACTCTTCTCTGCTAAGTCTCACGTGCTATATTCCAAAGACTGAGAGCGCACTGTCACAGCGGAGGCCTGTACACCAGCCAGGTATGTGACAGCGCGACCCCTGCGCACAGCTACACAGTGCTCCGTGCACCAGCAGTTCACTTGGTGGCAAGTGTGAGAAATCAGGCGTGTTCAGGCGTCCGTTTGAGCAGCAGCCAACACCAACCACAGTGGAACCAGTAACAAGGACTTTCACAACAGCAAGGCATCCGTTTTTGCTGCCGGTTGTGGCTGGCAGGTGGGCGACATGGCAGAATCTCCTGGAATGTTTCTCTGCTTTTGGAACGCTCTCTAACCCCGAATGTGGCAGAAAGCCACAGCTGTCATAGCTGTGTTTTATACTATGGGTCTGGTGTTGTGCATACTTGACATGGTGCTGCTTCAAAGGGTGCTGGTGGAGGGTAGAGGCCAGCTGGCAACAATGCTTAAGTAATTACTAGTGGCCCCACGGGTACAGCCGGCAAAACAAACGTCCTTTTGTTGACAAATGATCTCTGTCGTTACAGAAGAAACATAAGTGAATACCTCAATGATGTGCAAGCCCTTATATAGGTACAGGCACCTGGTAGAATCAATGTCCTACTGCACACATTGCACTTGTCTTGTGCTCTGCGTGTCTCCAGAGAGTTCTCCGCGTCACGAACTCTCCAGACCACATGTCCTAGTCACTTCCATTGTGACGTAATCATGCACACAGGTGATCCTAGATCCTCCTGGAATGTACCAGATACTTCCAGATACTTCTAGATGTTGACTCAGTTGCAACACTCCCCCTGATTCAATATCTAGGGTGTATCAGAATTATCAACCTCATAGATCTCAACCAGACCTAACTTGCTACGATGCTTGTCAAAACTGCTGCTTTGGAAGAGCCTTTGTCATGACATCAGCAATCATGTTTGCAGTCGGCACAAACTCAACATCAATCTCACCCTAGCCACCCTCTCTTGCAGAAAATGGTGGCACACATCAATGTGCTTTGCACGCTGGTGATGCGCTGGTTATGTGTAGGATTGCGCATCAGTGTCAGAGCAGCTTGATTGTCGCACTTGACGAGAGACTGCACCTCACTGCCTCTTGCATCCCGCCAGATTTCAGCATCCGGCTGGTTCTCAGACTCCTCCATGGTGGGCTCATCAGGTAGCCCATCATCATGCACTTGAGCCGCATGTGCATAGCCATCCTTCAGTCTGCTGGACGGCGCACGTGTGCGCTGTGGCAGCTGCCTTGTCGGCGCCTCTGCCGATGGCTGCCTAAACCTGACCTTCTTCTTGGGTGGCTTGGGTGCGTCAGCTTCTTCGGATGATGTCTCATCAGCTTCCCCACGCCCCAGCTCCCCAGGTCGTTGCCCAGCTCCCCCAGACCCCCGGTCTTCAGGTGGCTTCTCCGCTCTCCCCGACCCCTGGTCCGCAGGTCGCTGCATCTCCGTGCCGTGTGGCACATTGAGAGGCTCAGCAGCCTCAGAACGGTTATCATCATCATCATCATCATCATCATCATCATCATCATCATCATCATCATCATCATCATCATCATCATCATCATCATCATCATCATCATCATCATCATCATCATCATCATCATCATCATCATCATCATCATCATCATCATCATCATCATCATCATCATCATCATCATCATCATCATCATCATCATCATCATCATCATCATCATCATCATCATCATCATCATCATTCATCATCATCATCATCATCATCATCATCATCATCATCATCATCATCATCATCATCATCATCATCATCATCATCATTCATCATCATCATCATCATCATCATCATCATCATCATCATCATCATCATCATCATCATCATCATCATCATCATCATCATCATCATCATCATCATCATCATCATCATCATCATCATCATCATCATCATCATCATCATCATCATCATCATCATCATCATCATCATCATCATCATCATCATCATCATCATCATCATCATCATCATCATCATCATCATCATCATCATCATCATCATCATCATTCATCATCATCATCATCATCATCATCATCATCATCATCATCATCATCATCATCATCATCATCATCATCATCATCATCAATCATCATCATCATCATCATCATCATCATCATCATCCATCTCCCCCGCTGCTGTGCCCTCAACAAACTTTACATGGCAGCGCACAACTGTACTTTACATGGCAGCGCACAACTACATGTCGTGCCATCCGGTAGCAGAACACGCCATCGCTTGGTGCCCGGTTCATACCCCAGAAACTGCCCCTGTTCACTCCAGGCAGACAACTTCTTTCGCTCTTTTGGGTTGAGCAGGCAGAACACTTTGCACCCGAATGTCCGCAAATGACTGATATCTGTTTTGTGCCCCAGAACAGCTCATGCGGAGTGATCGTCTGCTTCATTTTGGACGAGACATTATAGACAGCCGTTGCAGTCGCAAATGCATCAGCCCAATATTTCTTTGCCATGCCAGATTGCAGCAACATCACTCTAGCTTGTCGTGATCCAGCCATGCACAGGACTACGGTGACCATGCATGGAGTGGATGCACGGTGCTGATCCGGAGTGGCTATGGACGCCATGCACCGATGGCTTACCATATGCACGAGCAATGCATGCTAGATTGCGTGCCGCAGACAATGATTCTGATCGTATCCGTATGAGACGTTTGGTTGAACGCTTATATAGGCTCTACTGATCAAAGTGTAATCACTCTACTCTGCCAAAGACTCACGTGCTATAATCCAAGACTGAGAGCGCACTGTCACAGCGGAGGCCTGTACACCAGCCAGGTATGTGACAGCGCGACCCCCTGCGCACAGCTACACAGTGCTTAGATCCCACAGTGCCTTAGGGCTGCGGTCCACTGAATTACGACATGGTATCGGTGATGTTTGTGGGTATTCTAGCGATGGTTGTATGCTTGCGATAGAGTCCAGGGTCTACGGCTACGCTGAGCGTCCCGATGAGCGATTCCACCGCTCTAGCGTTTAGCTGTGTAGAGTCCGTAGAGAGACTAGAGTACACAGATGCATAACGCTACGGCTGGACTGCATTCTGTCAGGGTACTGGTCTCGCAGAAAGGCCTACGGGTCTGCGTGTCCTGCGACGCACGAAGGTCGTGTTGCAGGATGCCACCACGCCGAGAAGTCCCAATGGCATCTCGCCAGGGATCTATTGGCTCTGACGGCGAGGATGGAGAAGAAGTTCGTCCTCGCCACCACACACGTTCCACAGCGCGCCGCGAGCAGGCCGCGGAGGACCAGTTCGTGACCTACGGGGAAGAACAGCGCGTTGGGACCTACGGGTATCCCAATGCAGGTCCTCTGCAGGCGGCATTGCCGGGAAATGCTGATCCTACGGGGGAAGCAGGAGCTCAGGCTGCGGCGCAAGGAACACAGCCAGCACATCTCGCAGCGCCAGCTGCGTGGATGACCCAACAGATACCGCCTCCGATACCGCAGCCTTCCGCAGGCTGCGATGTCATCAGGAGTACCAGCTACGGCTGGATCTATTGACGTAAGCACGCTGGCGCAAGCGCTGTCGCTTGCCATGCCCAGGCCAGTACGGGGAAATCTCTAGTAGAGAAGAACAGATTCCCGGTGTGGCACTATAAGACTGATCACTTCCGAATATTTAAGAAGGAGGTAGAGAGCTGGGCAAAGATGGTGGGTGAGAGTAGCCTGCTAGTCAATGATCCGCTTGCTCAGAGCAGCCAGGCTCATGAGCAAGTCATGCACTGGTTGTTCACCACACTGCCAAAGGAGGATAGAGACTTCGTGGCAGACTGTAGTTTCGTCCATGAGGTCTGGTCGTTGCTGCATGCTAAGTATATGCCATCAGTGGAGGTAGAAATACAGAAGCTGTATCACCAGCTCAGCAGTACCAGCAGGCTGGCAAGCCGCTGGAGAAGCATGTGAATGAGGTGGTGGGCATAGTGAACCAGATGAGAGGACTGGGTGAGACTGTGTCTGATCAGTTGTACAGATCACGGTTGCTGGCAGTAGACAAAGAGTACAGCCTGTTGCAGCCCATGCTGCAGGCCATGCCAGTGCAGCAGATAGTGTCTACGCTGTTGACACATGCCCAGACGAACAGCAAGCAGGGTCCGTCGCGATTCCCACGGGACGATCGCGGTGGACAACAGCGCCATGGGGGACGTGGTACCGAGGTGGACGCTACGGTGGTCGCCAAGGTTCACCCCCACAGGTAGCAGCTGTGGGAGCAGGGGCAGCAGGGGGAGCAGAAAAGAGAAAATGCTTCAACTGTGATAAGCCTGGACATGTGCAAAAGGATTGTCCATTGCTCTCCGCAGAGGTCAAACAATTCCTGCAGAAGCAAGCAGCTGCAGGGCGAGGCCGTGGCAGAGGCCGCGGTGGCCCTCAGGTAGCTGTAGTTGACCTAGATAAGCTGCGAGCTGACTGTGCTGATGGCCGTCTCCCAACATGCCGTACACTTCCTAATAGATAGCGGCTCAGACATAACATGTTTTTGAGCTATGATATGTTTTGCGAGATCAAGCCACCAGATATGCCGCAGTGTCAGCCTCTTGACCAGGGCAGGCTAGACATGTATGGTGTGGGCACGATCAGAGCTAATCTGGGAGAGTATGTGAGTGCACAGGGCACTATCACACCAGTAGACATTCGCCTTGACACACAGATCGCATGTGTCCTCTAGCTTTGCGCGGACCTCTGTCTCTGTCACGTTCATTCCCGTGACCGACTCATTCCTGATCATCCTTAGGATGGTTGACCGACTCATTCCTGATCATCCTTAGGATGGTTCCATAGCTCAAGTGCCCCAGCCGCTCATGCCATAGCTCCGCCTTATCCCGACTCGCTACCAGCGCTGGCACTATCTTGCTATTGCCAGTTCTCATGGCCTGATATCCAATGCCTTTCTCTGGCATCTGCCCCACTGTTCTCAAAACAGCTTGTCCGTTCTCCGGGGTAGCCACGCCTATCACTCTTCCGCCTTTCCGCAGCAGAATTTTCCCGCTGCTGGCTTTTCCCTCAATATCGACACCTTTTGCCATCGCAGCCGTGCCCGAGAACAAATTGCTCGGCGCCTGTGCCGGACCAGCGAATCAAGCGGGCCATTCTACGCGGGCTGCCAGAGGAGTACGAGTATGTGCGGGAGACGCTGCTGTTGCAGATGTCGTAATTCAGTGGACCGCAGCCCTAAGGCACTGTGGGATCTGAGCACTGCGTAGCTGTGCGCAGGGGGTCGCGCTGTCACATACCTGGCTGGTGTACAGGCCTCCGTTGTGACAGTGCGCTCTCAGTCTTTGGAATATAGCACGTGAGACTTAGCAGAGAAGAGTGATTACACTTTGATCAGTAGAGCCTATATAAGCGTTCAACCAAACGTCTCATACGGATACGATCAGAATCATTGTCTGCGGCACGCAATCTAGCATGCATTGCTCGTGCATATGGTAAGCCATCGGTGCATGGCGTCCCATAGCCACTCCGGATCAGCACCGTGCATCCACTCCATGCATGGTAACCGTAGTCCTGTGCATGGCTGGATCACGACAGCAGACGAATCTCAGCATGGCAGACCTGATTCAACACCTGAGGTCGGCCGAGAGCAGGCTTGAGAGCAAGCTGAGCTCAGAGGCGGCTGTTCTGAAGGCCGCGGTGAGGAAGAATATGTCCAAGATTCAGTGCTACAGATGTCAGGAGTACGGACATTTCAGGAAGGATTGTCCGAAGAAGCAGCGGGGAAACAGAGGCAACGGCAGGCACGGTCAGGCGGGCGCGGTGGCCATGACGGTATCAGCTAAGGCAGGTCATGGTGAGTTCAGTGTTCAGAAGCGACACGTTGCAGACGTGTCGGCTGCCGGCAAGGCAGGGTTCCACAGAGATGATGGCAACATCATCAAGTGGGTGTTCGATACGGGGGCTAG
Source organism: Ulva mutabilis (assembly GCA_900538255.1). Lineage (NCBI taxonomy): Eukaryota > Viridiplantae > Chlorophyta > Ulvophyceae > Ulvales > Ulvaceae > Ulva > Ulva mutabilis. The sequence goes on from UNSF01000150.1 coordinate 19,336, forward strand.
CTATCACATATTCAGGGATGTCGATCTTGCCAGGGACGTCTGGGCTGGCGTGACCTGGCAGATACACCATCTCCTAATAGGCTACTGCAGCAATGCTTTCGGAACGAGGCAATGACGACGTGCTGAGTCTGACACTTCGCGCTAGCCTTTCGCGAACTCGCGAGTCTGTGCCATACGTGCTAGGTACGAGTGGCATGCATCGAATGTACAAACAGCAGTTGAGCGTTCACATCAGCTGACATGCTGACAGGCAGTGCGTTGGGTGGATGAAGACTGCGCTACTTTGTTGTGATCTGGCACCGTACTGTGGCACCACCGGAAATCGAGCGTCAAGGTTGAACCTGCGAGTGTCTAAGGGGCCTCTCGCTGTGCAGACGTTCGCGAACTCAATCGACGCGACGCGACGGCATGCCGCCAGCCATGGTGTGCGTGTCATTTCGTATCAGTTCTTGCAACCTGTAACGGCCAAGCGAGCCATTAAAAGAGGCAGTTTCTTGGACCACACGCCCAGTTGTAAGCCTGGTCAAACCATTTTGATCTGGTCTGGCGCACTCGTGAGCAGACTGCTGCGCGTGAGCATTCGTTGTGCTTGCAAGATTGAGCGTCTGGGGCGTGCAGATCTATCGTAAAGTGAGCTTGGTTTCGCAGTTCCGACTGACCGACGTGGCATGTGGAAGCATGCGGATGCCTGGCCCTGCAGGCCCGCCTCATGCTGGCCCAACCCAGCGCGCGACACAATTCGCAGCATCTGGAACACAGCATCGCGCGCTGCCCACGCGCCAATTTGCATTTATATACAGCTTCGCCATGACGATGCAAGTCTGTACGTGCCTAGACTGTGGCATACGTCGTGCGTTCATCTGTTCTAAATCTGACGGAGCCTGACAGCACCGGTCACGTTTCCTGACCGCTTCCTGGCGAAATATCTCACCACACCGCTTCGACAACACGCAGTGATATCGACGTACACGTCTGCAATCTTCCCGCTTTGGAAGCATGGACGTGAAGGCTTTGGCGCTGCTTGCGCTGCTGTCAGGCGCGCCCGCCACTGGCACCGTCGCGGGCGCACCAGGCAGCTCTGGACATGCAGCGATCCAGTCGCCCATGGACCCAGGTATCCGAGTGGAGGTCGATACTGATGCACAGGTATGCTTTCAGGTGGCTACATTACATGGTGCTGATGGGCCAGAGAACGGCCAACTGGTCAGCGCGCAGTGTCCTGTCGCGCGTGCTGGCAGCTCTAGTGATTGTTGAACGACATCAACCGTCAATATGCGGCGCTGCATCATTCTCGTTTCATCGAGTCCTCAACAGACGGCCAGGAGCGGCAAGTGTGCGCCTGGTCACTGCTCACCGACGGGAGAAGCACTGCCAATGCTGCTCTGGTCTTGAGCACGCTCAACACCCGCGCGAGTAAAGCACCACTGCCACCTCGATAGTTAGGCGACGGGACGTGTTGAACTGCCGATTGTGTGACGACCAGTGTCTCTGTGCAGCTTGCCTGTCGATCATCTCCCTGAAGGCACAGCCAGCTGCAAGGCCATGATTGCAGCTCCGCTCGACACAAATGCCTGCAGAGCATCCTGTGTTGGCACTTCCGGACATACCGCACTCCTGCAAAATATTGAACCGGTCATGTCTGAGATTCTGCCTGTGCGATCCCAAATACAGCAGGTTTTATGGACACGGTCGAGAGCAATTTTCCGATAAAGGCGGTCCATTAATTTGCAAGTATAGGGTACCCAGAACACTCCCACTCGCGCTCATGCGCACCATTTGCAGGACGTGCATGCATACACAGATGGCGCACAGCCAGTGCGAATGCTTGTCGGCCACAGGCGGGCGCTGCACCAGGCCGAGTCCGGCCGCATGCGAGTGCCCAGGCGGGCGCGCCCCGCCTCTGGCGCCTCCCGCTCCTCCCTCTCGCTAGAACCCATGGGACCCATGGCCCCGGCCTCGCCACCTCCTCCATCACCGCCAGCGCCGCCAGCACCAATGACGGATCCTCCTGCTTCACCTGCGCCGACTCCCACCCCAGTCCCCCTGCCCATGCCAGCATCCATACCAGCACCAATGCCAGCATCCATACCAGCACCAATGCCAGCATCCATGCCAGCACCAATGCCAGCATCCATGCCAGCACCAATGCCAGCATCCATGCTGCCCGCGCCTGTCCCAACGCCTTCGCCCGGACCTGCACCCACTCCCGAACCAGTTGCGGCCCCCACCCCGGCCCCCACCCCCGCGCCAGCCCCCGCAGCAAACGCCACAATCGAGTCGATCATCGCCAAGCCCGCCTCCGACTGCGGTGCCCTCATGTCCGAGATCCCGACCGGCCGCCACCAGCCCGAGCTGCGGCCGCCCGGCGACACCGCGGCAGAATACGCCGACATCCTCCGGCCCGACGGCACCTTCCCGATGACGTACGGCACGATCGCACGAGGCGGGGAGTACTGCACCGCGCCCGACTCCCCCGCCGAGAAGTTCATGTTTGGCGGTATGGTGTTCTGGAAGACTGGCGAGCAGTGCCTCCTGCCGCCGACAGCGCCGGACGGCGGCCCCTGCTGCGAGATGTACATGTGGCAGCCCAACACGGAGGGCTTTTACTACGACAACTGCTCCATGAGGTGTGCTGTGCTGTGCTACGCTGTGCTGTGCTGTGTTGTGCATCTGCCACATCGCAGGCTCAGTTTCTTGCAAGTATGAGGTCATTGGCCTGCACGGTAAGCATTCTGCAGAGACCTTCACCGCACACTGGCCTGATCACGGTGTTTGTTGCCGGTCCCCCATCTGCAACAGAAGTTCCACTGAATCATGAAACCAGCCCCTCAGCCCCACTCCTGCCTTGAATGCCCATGCACAATTTCACCAATGCACAACTTTGCCGGTCAAGTGCCGCAGGCTGCCTCAGTGTTTCCGGTGGTATGCAGGATGGAGATCGAAGGAGACGGCCTCTGGTGGTTCATCACAGAGATGCCTGGCGACGAATCGATCGTCGGCTGGGGCCCCGACCCTGCGCCCCACATCCACTACGACATCCGCTGCACCGGCTGCGCCGCCACCGCCGCCTACACCACGAGCCAGTACCAGTACTGGAGCAAGTTTTACGCCGAGGAGGTCTGCACGGATGAACGGTGCGGCGACGTCGTGCCGGCAGAGCACCTCTCAGCCAAACTGCCCGGAGCCGGCCCGGACAACATCACGGTGTTCCAGTACGACTTTGTGCTGCCTCCTGATAGCAAGGGCAGAGTGATGTGAAATTTTGGATTGATGTTGTCGCTGCAGTGCTCTCCAGCGCGGCGGGGGGGGGGGGGGGGAGGATTCAAGTCCGTCGCCAGTTTTGCGAACGCTCTCGTGCACGTGGCTGACAGCGGCGTTGCAGGCCGCAGCTGCTGCAGACGGCACGGCCTTGCGGCGGCATGCGAGAGTGGCATGGGAGAGTGGCTTGAGAGCGCAGCATACAGCCGGATCTGCCGGCTGCCCGTGTGTGATGGGCAATTGCCACTGATTGCACGGCACGCACGTCAACCAGGATCAACCAGGATAGCTCGTGCAGCTACGGGAGGGCAGGAGGGCACTGCGATGCTCAACAAGCAGGGATCCAAAATGTGCATCGCCTGCATCCTGCGTCTGCGCAAACAAACGGCACGTATGTTTGCGGCGCAGGTTGGTTCTGAATAGGCGTTCCCCTTCGTGACAGGAGTGCCTCGCACGCGTGGCTGAAGTAGAAGCACCGACAGCCGACCAGGCGAGAAGATTTGCTGCCTGATTATGAGCAATGGCAAGCATGTACAGTGTATGAATCATGCTGTGAGAGCAAAAGGTGGGCCAGATTGGGCCGTTTTTTGGCAATAGTGCAGGGGCTGGTGGCAGTCAATAACGATTGGTCAGCAAGTGCTGATTAGCGGGTTCTTATGCATGTGTGGATTGGCGCATGCCTGGCAATCTATGCTGGATCGTGAGTAGCCTTGCCAGATCGAGTGCTAGATCGAGTTAGAACGCTGCAGAGACATCTGAGACTCTGGAGTGGCAGCGCATGGTCGCGCAGACGAGTCGAGTGAAGGAAATACGAGTGGAGGAACTAATATGATAAAGCGGTGCCGTGGCGTTGCTACAGGCACCCCTGTAATTCCGAGTCACATTCATGTCATGGGGAGCAATCCTGCAGCATGCCACAGAGTGTCCGACCAGCGTGCAGCTGGGGCATGAAATCGTTTTCGCTGCTGCCCTTTATGCGCAACTTGAAGCAGCATGTCACAGAGAAGCTTCTGGTGTACAACACATCTCATATGCATTGGTCTAGCTTGACCCTGCTCTGTTCTAGTAAGTAAAAAGTTCTGGCCACTATATGGAGTGGACGACGGTCGGTGGAATAAGGATGCATGAGCCTTTTGAAATGATCACTATTACATATGTCAGGTGGCTGCTGCTCTGGTCATGCGAGAGCTCAGGCTGCCGCCGCCGTATAATCAAAGAGTTGGTCCACTACCAGTGGCTCTGCTTGCAAGGTAATGCCAGCTGCAGTGGTGGGGAGCACCCCGTTTGCGCTGTCGGAACATTGCGGCTGCAATTGATGACAAGCGCGTGTGACCGCATGCACTGCTGTGCCCGACCACGCGTGATACCGTCATAGTATATACGTAGTAGCCATGGCATGGTGGCGTTGTAAACGTAGATCGGCATACTGTGCGTCGGACACAGCCTTCGATCCATGGGGCGGACGCTGAGCAGTGTACAGCGTTCGGTTGGTGCCTGACACTAAAGGGGAGCAACAACTTCATGATATCCCATTATTTCAGACCTATTTCAGGCCTATTTTGTTGGTTTAAGTATTGTGATTCTGGACACAAGTGCCGCGGTACGGTCATACCACCAGGAAAACAGGCGATCCCATCAGAACTCGCAACTTAAGCCTGGTTGGGCAGGATTAGTACTGGGCTGAGTGATCTCCTGGGAATCCCCTGTGCTGTACCGCTTTTGCTTCGTTTTTTGCAGACTTTCGTCAGAATGGAGATGGTGCACGTGCCTGGTGCCTGGAAATCATCACGGCGGCTGTGTCGGCCTTGCAGTCCATTCAAATCTAGAGGGTCCACGGCGTGGCCGCAGCATGGCCGGTGGCCCATCCTGGCGCAAGATTGCCTCAATCGCCTCACCCACCATGCTCCGTTCGACGCCATTCTCCCTTTGACGTCATGCTCCCTTCAACACTATGCTCCCTTCGACGCCATGTGGGCTGTGCTACCTTGTAAGTGCTCTATGGTCTCGAGTAGTGTCATCGATTACGTTACGATGGTAATTACGACAGGCAGATTGATGATGACATGACGACGATTCGAACTTTGCGACGTTTACGACAAGTACTTGATAATTACGAGGATTTGTTGAAAACTACTGGGCTAGTATTGACGTCGTAATTTACCATGAGCAACCTGACGTTATGATGACGACGTGATTCTGGTTTTCGATTGTAATTGGTGACACTAGTCCCGAGCTCTGGCGCATCCTGCCCGCCGGTGTTGACATGAATGCGGTGTTTGTAGCTGCGGCCAACCTGGTTACTGGCATCGATGGATCCGCGCTCGCTCGGTGTCTCCGGAGGATCCTATGTGAGTGAACAGCCGCAGCGTATTGCCCGTGGTCATGCTCAAAGATCTGGACATGATTGGCCCCCGCAGGCCACTGCTGTGTTTCTCACGCCCGGCAACTCGCCCGTGCACGTGATGCTGTTGTGGATGACGTCGACATCACAGAGGAGCTGCGGCAGCACCACACTGCGTCGCCTGCGTTCACGCATGACCTCCCTGCTGATGCATCGCCTGACCACATGGCGGCTAGCGCTGCTGTGTGGGCCTCGCTGCACCAACACGACGCGTGCGGCCGTTGCAGCCGATCATCTCCTCAGAATTGATATGTGCCGCCCGACGTCCTGGGCCTCCCCCTGCCCCTGCCATCAGCCCTGCTGACCTGGCCAGCCTGAGCAATGGTGACATGCGCGCTGATTGCACTGATTGGAACCGCCTGACTCATGTAATAGGGGTGGCCGACGCGTCTGATCGTGCGGTGGGCCCGCTTGCGGACACTAGGACGATGCTGCCAGTCGAAAAATGACGTACTCCGAGGACACAGGCGGCAAAAAGCACCAAGGACGCCATCGTGACTCGAGAGGGACGTCATCTAGCGATCACAATCCCGTCCTCGGGAGACAAGGGCGCCAAGATGACGTAACTGGCTGGTGGCCGGCTGGGTATGACGTCCCCATGCCATCATGCGCACGGCTGGGGTACATCCGGATGACCCAAAGGTGGGACATCTTGATGCCGTCACTGCCACCGCCACTGAGACGGCTTACATGCCGATGACGTCCTGGGTGGTGCGCGTAGCTGGTGACGTAACCCGGACGTAATCGGTGACGTCCTGCTCGGGTGAGCAGGAGATGCCCTGGCTAGAGCACATATAGGACGTTTAAGTAGACTTTGTGTCGGAGAAATTACCACTACTGGCCGTGGAATGTTGTGACTGTGGCACATCACAACAGAGACCTCGAAACAACGGAAGGCTACGATTTTGACATGGATTGGATAGCCAATGATGGAGTTGCAATAGGTCAATATGGACGTGAGATCAACCTCATGGAATGGTCCATATGCTCCATATGCTCACATGGTCCACACACAACGTTGCCAGCAGGAGAGGTGGAACACTGTATGTCGGTTATGCACTGCATGTGTACGCGAGGGCGACATGAAGCACTTGTAGCGAAAAGGCAGGTGCCCATGCCACCTTCACCGGAGCGGTGGGTGTCCGAATAGGCCTATTCGGACTCCCACCTCTGGGTGTCCGAATAGGCCTATTCGGACTCCCACCTCTGGGTTTCTGAATAGGCCTATTTGGACACCCACCTCTCCGGTAACCGCTGCACCAGGCACGAGTGTCCCCCTTATTGGGTAGACATACCTAAAATACGATGTCGAGGTGTCTATCAAGGATACCTATGGCAGCAAAGGACACTTGATTGTGCAGTCGTCGGCAACGTGTGCATTCGGTCCACATGCACCTAGCATGCTGCAAGGCATCAGGAGCACAGCGCTGCTACACAAACACCAACGATGTTTTTAGATGGTAATGTGAGTCACTTGCCCGCTACTGGGAGGGCGGGGTTACAACGTGGCGGACGATCTCGAAGGAGTGGCAACAACAGGAGCTCCCTGCCCGCATACGTCCGGCGAGACTCATTGGACTAGCATAACGTCGAACAAGAGAATCAAAGCTTAAAAATAGGCCGACTATGGAGCCGGCCCGTCGCTCGTGGACAGGCGGCATCATGGTACCTAATAACGCGCAAACACGCGTGCCGGACACACATCGAGCGTGCTAGAAGGCACCAATAGCATAGCACTGCTATACAAATACTACAGATGTACTTAGATGGGATTTACCTGCCCGCTAGCTGGATGGCGGGGTTACAACGCAGCGGACGATCTCGAAGGAGTGGCAACAACCGAAGCTCCCAGTCCGCAAACGTCCGGCTTGACTCACTGGACCTGCTTAAGGTCATACAGGAGAGTCAAAGCTCAAAGATAGACTGGCTGTGGAGCCGGCCAGTTGTTTGCATGACCGGTGGCATCATGGTAGCCACCATCGGGCAAATACGCGTGCCAATACCGAACTAGCAGTAGCGCAACGTGGTCTCAACTTTCAGTACCGAATATAAGAGATGGTAAGATGGTATCCACGTAAGATATCAGCGATGGTATCAGCAGCGTCAATTGATGTGCAGCGCACTGAATCGTCGGCGAGCGAGGCTGCGCCGGCGGGACAGGTCATTGTAAACAAAACATATGTTGGATTTGAAGCACTGTCTATATTCTTCATGCTGGCACCTGCACATTCATCCGGGGGCGTTGTAGCGATTTGAACGACGTGTACGCGTGCAAGCCACTACCGCGACAATCCGGTGGCGACCACGTTTGAGGTGAACTCCCGTGTTTCATTGGGCCACATGGTGCTACACATGCATTATGTCTGCGTATTGTCTGGTCTGTTGCCTCGGCGCTGCTGGGTCCTAGATCTGTCACCGTGTTACACGGAGATGAACGCAAGAGCCCGGCCGCGAGGGCAACAGCAGCTTGCTCTCCGCGCGGCAGCTCACGGGAAGGCAGGGCGGGCCAATCTGTCACCGTGTAAAACATGCATTATGTGTTACAAAGTGATAGATCCAGGACTCAGCAGCGCTGAAGCAACGGACTAGGAAACAGGCAAACAGACAGGCCCGCCACCGCAAGCACCAAGGCCACATGCATTATGTGGCATACTGTATGCCGCACTTTTGATATGACAAGCAAGCATATGACACAATGCAGGCCAACGCAGAGCAGAGCTGAGCAGACATTGCGTTGTTGCACATTGTGCAGTGTATTGCACTAGGCGATTATATTTGTATGTATTGCAGACGTTGTAGTGTAGGTACATGTAATATTCGCGGCGGGCTGTGATAACCGCTATGATCATAGCACCTGATCAGCACTGCAGCAGAGTGACAAGAGAGTGCATTCAGCATGCTCATCTATTTACTTGCATGGTCCACACAAGCAGGGCAGAGCGTCAGGAGCGCCGGGAGCGCGTAGCTATCTAGGAGGCATGCTCAACTGCACGTGCGGATGAGCCTCACCAGCACAGTGGACTGCCATGACAGTGCATGAAGCATGCTCAACTGCAAGTGCGCAGGAGCTACACCGGCACAGTGGACTGCCATGACAGTGCATGAAGCGTGCTCAACTGCAAGTGCGCAGGCGCTACACCGGCACAGTGGACTGCCATGACAGTGCATGAAGCATGCTCAACTGCAAGTGCGCAGGAGCTACACCGGCACAGTGGACTGCCATGACAGTGCATGAAGCATGCTCAACTGCTAGTGCGCATGAGCTACGCCGGCACAGTGGACTGCCATGACAGTGCATGAAGCATGCTCAACTGCAAGTGCGCAGGCGCTACACCGGCACAGTGGACTGCCATGACAGTGCATGAAGCATGCTCAACTGCAAGTGCGCAGGAGCTACACCGGCACAGTGGACTGCCATGACAGTGCATGAAGCATGCTCAACTGCTAGTGCGCATGAGCTACGCCGGCACAGTGGACTGCCATGACAGTGCATGAAGCATGCTCAACTGCAAGTGCGCAGGAGCTACACCGGCACAGTGGACTGCCATGACAGTACATGAAGCATGCTCAACTGCTAGTGCGCATGAGCTACGCCGGCACAGTGGACTGCCATGACAGTGCATGAAGCATGCTGACCTGCAAGCGCGCATGAGCTACGCCGGCACAGTGGACTGCCATGACAGTGCATGAAGCATGCTCAACTGCAAGTGCGCAGGCGCTACACCGGCACAGTGGACTGCCATGACAGTGCATGAAGCATGCTCAACTGCTAGTGCGCATGAGCTACGCCGGCACAGTGGACTGCCATGACAGTGCATGAAGCATGCTGACCTGCAAGCGCGCATGAGCTACGCCGGCACAGTGGACTGCCATGACAGTGCATGAAGCATGCTCAACTGCTAGTGCGCATGAGCTACGCCGGCACAGTGGACTGCCATGACAGTGCATGAAGCATGCTCAACTGCTAGTGCGCATGAGCTACGCCGGCACAGTGGACTGCCATGACAGTGCATGAAGCATGCTCAACTGCAAGTGCGCAGGAGCTACGCCGGCACAGTGGACTGCCATGACAGTGCATGAAGCATGCTCAACTGCAAGTGCGCAGGAGCTACACCGGCACAGTGGACTGCCATGACAGTGCATGAAGCATGCTCAACTGCAAGTGCGCAGGAGCTACACCGGCACAGTGGACTGCCATGACAGTGCATGAAGCATGCTCAACTGCTAGTGCGCATGAGCTACGCCGGCACAGTGGACTGCCATGACAGTGCATGAAGCATGCTCAACTGCAAGTGCGCAGGAGCTACGCCGGCACAGTGGACTGCCATGACAGTGCATGAAGCGTGCTCAACTGCAAGTGCGCAGGCGCTACACCGGCACAGTGGACTGCCATGACAGTGCATGAAGCATGCTCAACTGCATGTTCGCATGGGCCACACTGGCATAGCTGAGTGCTATGTGAATCAACGTGTGCATTGGCCACACCGGCACAGCAGACTGCCGTGGGTTTCTGTTGACGTATAGTTGAGCTTGTTTCCGCTCTATCTGTTCCACTCCCTGCTAGCGTGCGAGCCCCGATCCAAGCAGATGGACAGATGATCAAAATCATCCTGGCGGTTGGGTGGCGTGGCGTGGCTGTGCAGTGGGTGAGAGCTTTTGTAGCCTGCTGATGAAAACTAAGAATGTGCCAAATTTTTTGATGAGGTTACCCTCTATGGTCAGGGCTAACATGGCCCATAGCTAGTAGGTGATGGCGTACGTGGTGGTGCTTGTCGAGGGTCCCCTCCAGTGTCCGCGGCGTCTAGAGCCCCACCCGGTCCACGCTGCAATTCGCACCAGTAACACTGGAGAAATTTAAGTAATGTTTAAATGTTGCATATTTTTGCGGCGCAGATCTGCGAAGTCTAGCTCCCGAGCTGGTAGCTGAACCAGAGCACGATATCCGCATGCGACAAGTTGGGGATTCACGGTTTCACTCTGTAAACGTCGCAAAAACAAAATACACACAAGTGCTTGGTTTCTGAGGATCCCTGGATGCCCTAGGCTCATAATGTTTGGGACAAGCTGTTCATTGGCATTGATCTCCTTTTGCGTGCGACGGCGCTTCGTGGCATCCCCGCATTCCATTTTGTTATTAGTGCTATGGGAAAATTTAATCAACAAGCGTGTCCTGAGGGCCGATCAAGATACACTAGTGGGGCTTGCGTACTCCACCGCCGACAGCGGCTTCCAGAGGGCCGCTTGTAGACACGTACGCGACTTGGCGCGGGTCGCACTGTTCGCAAAGCCAGCTTCGTCCTGTCTACACGAATTGAAACAAAGTGAAGTCAATACGCCAGTATTACAGTTGATCCACTCTGTTCTACGTCTAGGCATAGCAGAGCTGTACTGAAGTCAGCTTGGAGGTGCCCAACGTTAACGCAACTCAAGATGGTACATCCAACCAATGCGGCCATGATCACGCTGCGGTACGATCAAACATCGAGTAAATCGTGCATTGTATCACAGCTGAAGTGGTGAGTGGAGCTCTGTGTTACATCGTCTGACCTGGCTTGACGTCGACTAACAACTCCACGGCTGCGTGCCTTGACGCCTCCCCACGGTTCGTGCTGAAATGCTGGCACAGCCACACCATCGATATGGTCAGCTAGACGATATGTGCATTCGAATATGGTGCTCTGGAGGGCTATGAAAGACACCACTATCGCGCCCTGTGGTGCTTAGCAGCCCCACGCTATGGCTAAAGTCCCAGCAGTCCGATCTCGATGCTATCCTGGACCTTTGATTCTCGCTATTGTGGCTTTGTACCGATTTCGAGTCTGAATGTGGTGTGCACGTTGGAATAGCTGATCAAGCCCGCAATTGCCCTTTCTCTGCCCGCCCTTGGATGATCATGACGTCGACCCTGTCGAGACCACCGGCACATTAATAATCGCAGTATGCGTGAACACAGTAGATGCCAGTGCTGTCCAGTCTGGCGCACCTCGACCTCTTCGAGTGGTGCGGGCGTTTGTGACTTAGCAGAGACGCATGCTGTTGTCAACCGACCAGATTTTGTGCAGAATATGTTGAAGAACATCCCTGAGGCTGTAAGGGACAAGCAGGATCATTTTTGCGACACCAAGGCTGTGAAAGACGGATTCGCTGAGCTCGTGAGCTTGATACCGGATTCACTTATCATGCTGGGGGCCGTCGAAGCGTTCGAGTTCTGAGCCGCGATGGTGTGATACCTCTTCAACTTGCTCATCCCGTCCAGAAGGCATTCTGATAAAGTGCATCTGAGAACATACCCGGCTTGAGCTTGTGACTGTCTTGCAGCTGCTATCTCTTCAATTGTAATAGCGCGCTTGAATCTATCTATCTATCTATCTCAGTAAAAGTAATAGCGCGCGAACATCTAACATGTGTCTATTATGTGTCCATCTATCGCAAATCTTCTCTAACCTTCGAGACCAGTGTCTTCTATTCCAAGTCCTTCTTGACATTGTTGTGTTTCTTTGCTGCGCAACAAGCATTTTACGTACTCTCGTCTCCGCGGTGGCACAGCGACGCACCAGATTTTAATTGTTTCGCCTCAGGCTATTGTTCCGAGTCGACTCTGTGTCATGATATCAAGGACGCTGCACGCGCACTGTTTGTTTTTAACGATGTACACGTCATTGCCACATCAGCTTGCCATGATGATCTCATGACCGCGCGCGGGAGACCTCGGCTCAATTTTGTTTCCCCAATATTTCATGCATCATGCATTTCGTGCTGACGCTACGTTCCCTCGCACGTGCTACCGTGTTACACGGATTTGAACGCAAGAGCCCGGCAGCGAGGGCAACAGCAGGAAAGTGCTACCGTGTCTGGGGCCCGCAAAGCTCCTCCGAAGGTAGATCCGAGTCTTGTATATGTATCTGTCGCATGTGCACTTAGCTCAATACGCGGCTGGGTGGGGCCGCGTCGAGCATTGTGGCGACAAGTGCATGGAGTCCGAATAGGTGTGACGATACAAGCTGTACGCGGCAGCACAGTCTTCTGGAAGCCTTCAGAAGGTCCTCGAGGAGGCAGAGATGCTTCTCTGACCTTCCGCGCACATGCCTGTGCCGAGGTTGCTGTGTTATGTGGTCACCAACACTGCTACGTGAGCATGCTCGAGAGAGCATGGCTGACGTGAGCATAGACCCTTCTAGAAAGGGGTGTTGGCGTGTGTGGGGATTAGCACATTGCAAATGGGCTAAAGGCAGGAGTCGCACACAGGCCGGAACACTATATAAGCGCTCGCCATATGGTGTGCTGGCTGGACCTTAGAGGGTTTACACAGTACAGCTTGACACAACCCAGGTACAATCGGAGTACCGTCACAGTGGTATCGGCGATTGAGAGCTTACTTTCCATTACACTACAGTGTTCACAAGCTTGTCTAGGTCGTTCCCCAAGGTTAAACCATGGCTCCTCGAACCGCTAGAAAGCTTACGGCACAGGGCAGCGCCCCAGCCAACATAGCACAGGCCAGCGCGCCTGCTGCAAACGAAAGACCCACGAACGATACAGTTCCGAGAGTTGGGCAAGCGAGTGCTCCGACCGTAGTGCAAACTACTAACGTGGGCAACACGCACACACAAAACCAAAACGCCGGCCAAAGCAGCGCTATGGCCGCGCGTGACGTCAATCATCCGGTTGACACCGAGATGACAGACGTGGACACGCGGGTTGCAAACCCAAGTGTCCCGGAATCAGGGACAGTGCATCCCACAGTCACGACCACCGAGGTCCGGGGCGTGACGCAAGGAATAAACCTCCTTGCAGTCGACGGGCCTGATCGAACAGGCACCGTTGGCACGCAACAGGCGCAAAATCCGCCAGCGCCATCGCCAGCCGCGCCCGTGGTTGCCGCTGCGGCAACTTTCTCTGCGCAGGACGTCCAATTGATCGTCAATCAGGCAGTATCTACGGCGGTCGAGGCCGCGGTGACCCAAACGCGGACCACCCTGCTATCGGCACTGGAAAGGACTACACAGGTACCTACTCCCGCCAGAATGTCTGATAAATTGGGCGTGCGTGACCTGAAATTGCCTGAGTTCAAAGGCAGTCACAACGAACGGTCGAATTTCATAGAACCTGATTTTTACCTGCCGTTGTTGACGTGGACGAAGGAAGTTCTGGTGTTGCTCGGTGCTAGCGGTTTGCCCCAGCGTCAGCAAGCGTTTAGCATCGTTAATGCATTAGCGGGAGCTGCGCGTCGATCATTCCTTAGGACGTATCCAGACCTGAATCTCGAATCCAGCACGCCAGATGACGTGATGCGCAAGCTTATCGCGCTCGTGCCTGACCACAAGGCTATGTTCACACAGAACGCTCTAGACATGTCCTTTGCGTCCAAAACTCTGCGTGATGACATTGAGACATTCGGTATGCTCGTCCAGCATGGCGAGATGCCAGCCGATGGTCCCCATTTTTGGTACAAACATCTGGTTCAGAAAATTCTGTCCGTACGCTCAGACCTGCTGACGTTGTCGCAGAACTATCTCAACACGAGCCTTGAGTACCGTCCGACAGAGTCGTTCGGTGCGCTGATCACGAGGGCAATAGAAATTGTCTGCAAACTTGATCAGGAGGGGGTCCTCGTGCAGGTACTGCGTCACGAAAAACGCACAAAAGCTTCGGATATGTCTGACACCAGTGCGCCAAAAAAGCGAAAGACAGACTCAGCCGGGTCCGAGTCGAAACGCGGGAACAAGCACGGTGACATGTCATACGCAGCGCTTGCCAAACGGTTCGACCGATGTGGCAAGTGCGCCTACCATATTGCAGACCCGCATGAGCGTTCCCGCCATGAGGCGTCATGCACAGGCGAGAAGGACAAGAACGGCAACGACATGTTCGCTGCTCGCATGGGCAAATTTCTCCCGCCAGAATGTCTGATAAATTGGGCGTGCGTGACCTGAAATTGCCTGAGTTCAAAGGCAGTCACAACGAACGGTCGAATTTCATAGAACCTGATTTTTACCTGCCGTTGTTGACGTGGACGAAGGAAGTTCTGGTGTTGCTCGGTGCTAGCGGTTTGCCCCAGCGTCAGCAAGCGTTTAGCATCGTTAATGCATTAGCGTTTAGCATCGTTAATGCATTATCTTAAGTGCGATCCTTGGTCAAGAAAGGCCAGGCAGATAGAGTGAACAAATTCCCTAGCCGGAACGCCTCTGAGTCAGGAGGGAAAGCCCATAAGAAAGTGTCGTTTGCCAAGTGAGGGCACGGCGCTGGGTCCCTCTCTACCCTTGTCGCTACTCTAGGCAGTGTTGGAGACATTGCTCCCCATGAGTACGACAGTGTAGACGAGTTTCTGAGCTGTGCGGTAGAGAAAAGGTGTAACGTATTGGAAGTTGATCGCCCAGATCAGGTTGCGAGAGTGTTGACACACTACCATACGTGCAAGTCGAATTCACCCATGCGTACGGCAGCGTACTTTGCTTTGCCCAAGGCGGCACTGCCAACAGCGGCGACTAAGGGCATGCATGAGATGTACACTCTACAGTCGCGCGCTGACGACGCAGTATCTGAGCACGTGGTGTTTTACGACTCGCCAGCGTTGAAACGCGGGCCACATAAGTTGCACGATCTGCCACCAGGGCTACAGCAGTTTCATACATCACCATTATTGCATGAGAAAGACAGTGATGGTGAATCTGTGAACAACGATCTGACGTTCGTGTTCTCTGCGTCGATAGCTGGTGTGCACTGCACAGCGCTCGGGGACTCCGGCGCGAAGCACAGTTTTGTGAGCAAAAGTTTTGCACAGCGACACAAACTGACTATTCACAAGAACAGTGTACCAATCGTTATGGCCGATGGTAGACAAACTGCCACCTCTGGTTATGTGCACTGCAAGTTGAAAATCCAGGCATATCAATCAGATGTCATGCTGCATGTTGTTGAAATGGTGCCAGGGGTAGATGTGATCCTTGGAGATGATTGGTTCATCACTGAGGGTGCCTGTATTGACTACGGCAACTCGGATGCCAGAGCATACGTGCCAGCGAGCATGTGGCTTAGGCGAAAACGCCTACGCATTCTTCCCCATCAGAGTGCTGCTGTCGATGACTCGACACCGCACGCGGGTGCGCCAGACACAGCAGCGCCTGGAAAGATATCTCTGTTGTCACACGTACAAGCTGCCAGAATACTGTCGCGTCCTAGCATGGATCGGGCAACTCCATTCCTGGTCATGTGCCGCGATAAGAAGGAAGAATCCGCAGAGACATCAGAAACACGCGAACAGAAAGTGCACGCTCTGCTTGACGAATTCGCAGAAGTGTTTGATGCGCCAACTGTTGGTGAGCGGCAGGATGATACTCCTGAGGGCATTCGGTTGCAGCCCGATGCTACACCGCCCAACAGGCCAGCGTTCCGCTTATCCATGAAAGAACGTAAGGAGGTAGAAAAGCAAGTCCAAGAGTTGTTGGATGCTAGACGCATTGTGCCGTCAACCTCAGCATTTGGTGCACCAGTGCTGTTCGTTCCAAAGCCGGACGGTTCGCTGCGCATGTGTATAGACTACCGCGCACTCAATAAGTTGACACTTAAGAATAAGTACCCACTTCCTCGAATTGATGATCTGCTGGATAATTTGAGCGGTGCAAAGTACTTCACCTCCCTCGATTTGACATCAAGATACCACCAGATCGGCCTGCACCCCTCAGATTGGGAGAAAACGGCATTCAACACACATGTGGGGAAATATGAATGGCGAGTGTTACCATTCGGGCTTTGCAATGCTCCGGCGCTCTTTCAAGCGAAAATGAACAAACTGTTCTCCGGGCAGCTGAACCGGTTTGTGTGCGTCTACCTCGACGACATACTAATTTATTCGCGAACAGAAAAAGAGCATCTGCAACATTTGCGGATAGTGCTGGAAGTGCTGAAACAGAGTCAGTACAAAGCCAAACTGTCTAAGTGTGAGTTTTTCAAACCGGAATTGAAATTCCTGGGTCACATCGTGTCCACGGAGGGGATTAAGCCTGATCCAGCGAAGGTACAAGTGGTCAATGACTGGCCGCAGCCTCGTTCTGTGTATGAAGTGCGCAGCTTCCTGGGCCTGGCAAATTACTTCCGGCGATTCATTCGTAATTATGCGAAAATAGCCAGCCCTCTGACAGATCTACTCAAGGGCATTACGGCAACTGACCGGAAGGGAAAGCTGCTGCAGTGGGGCAAGCTCTCAGCAGAGGCTGCTCGCAACGTGCAAGAGGCGTTCACACATAAGTGGACCTCTGCGTGCGCACAAGCGTTTTCAGATCTGAAAGATGCTTTGATAAGTGCACCTGTACTAGCACTGCCAGACTTTTCCGAGTCGTTCACTGTTGTGTGTGATGCTTGTACAGCTGCACCGGCTGTGGGTGGCATGCTGCTCCAGAATCGGCACCCAGTCGCTTTCTATTCTAAGAAGCTGTCTGGGCGTGAAGCAAACTACTCTGCTTCCGACATTGAAATGCTTGCCGTTATCTATGCACTGCGAGAGTGGCGGTGTTACTTGGAGTTGGCAGACAGGCCATTTGTGATCGAGACGGATCATCAGCCTAATACATACGTTGATCAGTATACCAACCCGCATACTCTGAAGCGCAGAGCGAGGTGGTTGTATGAGTCGTCAGCGTACGACTACGTATGGAAATATAGGCCAGGCGCGTCTAATGTCGCGGATCCGATATCGCGTGCACCGCAACACTTTGCAATAATGCAAGCTGGTGGTAAATGTGTGCGTACGCTTGACAGTGTAACGGCCCACCATCAGAGGAATTCTGTCGCTCTCTTCTACGCTGGTGTCCTGCGTGAGCCACGCACTGCTAAGGGGGGGAGACGGCGCAAGAAACAGAAACTCAATCGAGAAACTGTTGTGAATGTCCATCCTTCGGCACAAGCTGTCAAAGGCTATGTGGTTCACAATCTACTTGCCCGTTGCCGACAAGGTTGCGAACAGATGCAGCGATCAGACCAGAAACGCTTTGACAGACTAAAACTGGTAAACACCAGGACGGATTGTACTGGACGAAGAATGATCGCCTGTACATCCCCGACGTTGAAACGTTGAGAACAGAGTGCATAGAATCAGTGCATTCCCACCCGCAGTATGGTCACTACGGGGTGGCTCGTACGATCAAGAAGGTGAGAGAGGTTTTCCACTGGGAGCGCGTGTCAGTAGACGTGGCGAAATTCGTAAAGACTTGCGATTCGTGCCAGCACGTCAAGGCGTCGCACCAGTTGCCACAGGGCGAATTACACCCTCTCCCTATCCCAGGTCGACGATGGGAATCAGTGTCTTTAGACCTGATAACTGACTTGCCTGTAACTGAGCGGGGTTACAATACTATCGTGGTCTTCGTTGATCGCTTGTCGAAGATGGTGCACCTGGCGCCATGCACAAAGAATGTCACTGCCACAGATCTGGTCCACCTGTTTGAAGATACAGTGTGGAAGCTGCATGGAATTCCCAGCAGCATAGTGACAGACCGGGACGTGCGCTTTGCGTCGTTTTGGGAGCTCATGTGCGAGCACTTCGGCATTGAGCACAACAAGTCCTCAGGCAAGCACCCCCAGTCTGACGGGCAAACAGAAAACGCCAATGGTGTGTTAGAGGATACACTCAGGCATTTCGTTGACAACTCGCAGAAAAACTGGGACACGCTGTTGCCAGTGGCAGAGTTCGCCATGAACAATGCACACAATTCGACCATCGACAACACGCCGTTCATGCTGAACTACGGGCAGCATCCCGACACTCCCATCTCGCAAGTTTTGCGCAAAGAGAATGCGAGAGTGAACAAGTTCGTCGGCAGGTGGTCTGAGCAACTACAAGTTGCCAAGAGGTGCATAGAGGCAGCACAGCAAAGGCAAAAGGCCTCGGCTAATCGCCGCAGGAGACCGGCAGAGTTGCTAGAGGTGGGAGACCGAGTGCTGGTCCACATCAAACACTTCAAGCTAAAGCAAGGCTTCAAGTTGAAGCTAGCGCCCCGGTACTTGGGCCCTTTTCCGATTACAGAAGTGATTGGTCAGCATAGGCTCAGCTTTCGTGTTGAGTTGCCAAGCCCGTTGCATCGCATGCACAATGTATTCCATGTCTCGTCACTGAGGAAGTACCATGGCGATGGTCCTTATCAGCCCCCAGTAATTCCAGAGGTAGAGGACTCTGAATTGTTCTTTGAGGTTGATCACATCTCTGATACTAGGGATGTGCCTAGACGGCAATACCATGTGCATTGGGTAGGCGGCGGCCAAGGCTGGCATGATGCCATGCTTCTACATGGTTGCGACCATCACATCCGGGACTTTTGGTCGAGCCGCAACCAAGAGCCACCGACAGACGCTTTCCCCTTGTCGCTAGACGAGCTGACTGACTTGCTTGAGGGCAAGCAAGAGGCTTAGGGGGGAGCTCTGTGACGATACAAGCTGTACGCGGCAGCACAGTCTTCTGGAAGCCTTCAGAAGGTCCTCGAGGAGGCAGAGATGCTTCTCTGACCTTCCGCGCACATGCCTGTGCCGAGGATGCTGTGTTATGTGGTCACCAACACTGCTACGTGAGCATGCTCGAGAGAGCATGGCTGACGTGAGCATAGACCCTTCTAGAAAGGGGTGTTGCGTGTGTGGGGATTAGCACATTGCAAATGGGCTAAAGGCAGGAGTCGCACACAGGCCGGAACACTATATAAGCGCTATGGTGTGCTGGCTGGACCTTAGAGGGTTTACACAGTACAGCTTGACACAACCCAGGTACAATCGGAGTACCGTCACAATAGGCCTATTCGGACACTCGTTCCGACGAGGGCACTTAGCTCAATACGCGGCTGGGTGGGGCCGCGTCGAGCATTGTGGCAACAAGTGCATGGAGTCCGAATAGGCCTATTCGGACACTCGTCCCGACGAGGGCACTTAGCTCAATACGCGGCTGGGTGGGGCCGCGTCGAGCATTGTGGCGACAAGTGCATGGAGTCCGAATAGGCCTATTCGGACACTCGTCCCGACGAGGGCACTTAGCTCAATACGCGGCTGGGTGGGGCCGCGTCGAGCATTGTGGCGACAAGTGCATGGAGTCCGAATAGGCCTATTCGGACACTCGTCCCGACGAGGGCACTTAGCTCAATACGCGGCTGGGTGGGGCCGCGTCGAGCATTGTGGCGACAAGTGCATGGAGTCCGAATAGGCCTATTCGGACACTCGTCCCGACGAGGGCACTTAGCTCAATACGCGGCTAGGTGGGGCCGGCGTCGAGCAGTGTGGCGACAAGTGCATGCAGTCCGAATAGGCCTATTCGGACACTCGTCCCGAAGAGGGCACTTAGCTCAATACGCGGCTGGGTGGGGCCGCGTCGAGCATTGTGGCGACAAGTGCATGGAGTCCGAGTAGGCCTATTCGGACACTCGTCCCGACGAGGGCACTTAGCTCAATACGCGGCTGGGTGGGGCCGCGTCGAGCATTGTGGCGACAAGTGCATGGAGTCCGAATAGGCCTATTCGGACACTCGTCCCGACGAGGGCACTGAGCTCAATTCGGCCCACATCTCGCATGATCGATTGGCACCGCCAAGTATAGGTGGCATGCCGTACTTCAGTCAGCCCACCGGTGTTGTGCAGTACCTCGAGTCATTCTTTACGGAGCATAACATGTCCGCTGCCAATCGAACGGCCGTTGAGGAGGGTGTCACCTTGTGCAAAAACCTAGGCAACGCATGGCGGGCTATGATGCACGAAGCTCTAAAATAGGATATTACGTGCGTGCATGCTGCTCACCTGCCTTCTGCCCAGAGGTCGACTGCCACCGCACACAGTTACACTGGGTTTGCTGCAGATACGACCAGTTGCGCACTGGTCTGTCTAGTGCCGCAATAACCGACGAGAGAAGGAATTTGGCAAGGCCACGAAGAAACAGATACCACCTACCTCGCAATATGGTGTCAATCTGAAAGCTTTCACTACAAATCTGGTATGCCGCCCGCACCGTCACCTGGACTTGGCAAATACCAACTCATTCGTGTTAAGCGTACGTGTGGATGTATCAGTGTTGTTGTGACTGTCAGGAACAGCATCGACATGCAGGTTACGGGGCATTGTCATCCAGGGGCATGTGATGCATTTTGACCATCGCATGTCAGCGATTGACAGTCTCCGTTCCTGCAGGTGCGAAACCCAGCTGACCCCAAAGGCACGTGCACGACATGCGAAGACTGGGGCAATGCGGTGGGTGTCTATGCAGTTCCGGCCAAAATGGGGGAACAGTAACCAGGAGGGGTACGGAGAAGCGCAAGCCACCCACTAAGTGGTGAAAGCACCAGCCCGTGTTTAACTCAGAGGCTGTTGAAGATGTTGCAGAGTCGCCTGCGAAAGGCAGCCGACCCGCCTGAGGACGACGGGGTGCAGCATGTCATCAGCTCCTCTGCAAGCCTGCTTACCTTACCATGCTAACCCAACGATGCGCCCTGATTGCACGCAAGCAATTGTGTTGACTGATGGCTGGCATGATACCAAGGCAACTGCCAGCCAATAACTCGTTGGCAATGTTAGAGAGGGTGCCGCGCGCCGGAGGCTGGATGTTGATCGAGCGAGCCCAAGCCCAACAGTCAGCCAAGCGCCATGAGCTCGCCTGTACCAAGCTCTAATGTCCGGGCTCGTGAAAGTACTCGATCATCAGGACACGGGGCTTCTTTGACCACCGATTTCAACCCGCCCCGCTCAGGTGAACTTGACTGACTTTTCATTGCTTTTGTCAGTGCTGTGCAAACCAGGCAGCGTGGCGCAAAACTTGCCTTGCTTATCGGCACAACCAGCACAATATCTCCAACATCTTCTGTCCTGACAGAGTCAGTTGTGGTGCAGCGCACGGTCGAGCGTGGCAAAGACCTTCAAGAGCGGTTTAACATGCTAAAAGGATTGCTGAAAGACCAAACTCCAACAACTGTAGGCGCCACTGCGCCGATGTGGACCTACTAGCAACTGCTGAGGTAAGATCCACCTCGCTAGATGCATGAACTGCGCGAGTTTGTGGTTATGAGCGTTCATGGGCGACGTTGACAGGTTGGAGCCCATAGTATATGCTGTTTCACATGGACTTGCCACGACCAGCCAATTCCACCCACCTGAAGAACAAAACCTTGCAGGCAGAGTTGGCTGCACTGCAGAAGCATATCGACGCAGCGTTGGAGGACGCCATGCCTTAGATCGCACAGGATCGGCATGGCTGGCGGCCATGGTAGCAGCAGGGTGAACTGCCTGCCAGAATGGAGTCTGGACATGCATAGAGGAGCATGCGGGGATGTAGGAAGCTGAGATGTAGTGAGCTGGTGTGTCTCAGGGACACGAGCTCTGGTGCCAGGGAGCCCTGCAGAAGGCGCGCAGTGTGGTTTTGCGATCCGAGGAGGACGTCCTCGGTGACGCGGGTGGGGGACTCGAGTCCGAGGAGGACGTCCTCCTACGGACGCCATCGGGATGTGATCTTGGTGGCAGGCGGACCTGCGTCTCCGACGAGGACGCCATGATGACGCTTAGGTGACCCATATTTTATACCCACCATGCCATCATGACGCCGTGCCTCGCCATAGTGACGTCATCATGTAACATGTAATCTTATCATTGACGTCACTTCGGCGACATCCTCCTGTCATCCGAGCGTCATCCAGCCGTCCGCATAACATCGTCGGGTCATCGGAGCATCCGCCTGGCATCATCCACGTGTCCTCATCCTGTCCTGATACCGTACTCGTTAGTTTGAGTACGCCACGCCACTATCCGATGACGTCCCTCCGCCGTCATCCGACCGTCACTTTCGTGCCATCCGCACATCCTTCGTGTACGTCCTCCTCGGGCTGGCAGCATCATTATAGTGGGAGTACGCTGTGAAGGCGCCAAGCCGGTGTCTGCGCTCCGATCATCAATTGGCTAGGGGACTCTGCCTACCGGCGACTGCCTGCCGGCGTCCGGCGTGGCGCCGTACAACACGTTTCCCTCTGCGGTACCGTGGTTTTTATCCGATTGTGGCGCGCCCGCTTGCAGGGTGTTTGGCCGGACTGCATGCAGTCCGGCAACACAGCACATACTTCCTGCTATTGGTACCGCCTGCTACCACTTTCAGCATTAGCACTCGAGTGCACACGTGCGATCTACACCCTACGCATATCCTGTGAGTCTGCCAGCTGTGCTGCGCTGGTGCGCTCACTCCACCCCNGGACCTGCAAGCCCTATCACGTGGCTCTAGTCACATGCATGCGTGGACCCCACGACGCAAGCCTATGCGCGATGGCTGCTGCTGTGATCATGAGTTAGTGACCACCAGCAGGGGGCAGCATGCATCAGCCAACTGCAGTTGGTGTGTTACACAGCAATAGATCTAGGACCCAGCAGCTAGGACCCAGCAGCACCGAGGCAACAGACCAGGCAACTGCAGTTAGTGTGCACACACATTTTGCTCATCCCAGGCACACTTTACTGAGGCAGCCGCTTCACTGGTCAACTGCCACAAGCATACATTACTCTCTGCCCTATGCCTTTTACAGAGTCCCAGAGCCAACTGGCATACAGGAATATGTACATATGATGACATACTACCAAAAATGGGGAACACTGACAATTTGAGATCACTTTGAGATCACCATCGTGCAGCAGCTATCCACTGCATACGGCATGGCTTATTTCTCAGGGCCGCTGTTGTAATTCTGAGTAGGCGACCATGTGCACAGTCATATATAAATATATAAACAGTCCAATGTCCGACCTCCTGGAGGCAGACAGGACTGCGAGCCCCTGCAGGCCCATACGGGAAGCATTTTGTAACCTATCTCACGATATGGAAAGCTGTGCAGGTTGGCACTGAGCAGTCAAGTACTTCTGCAACATATTGCCATGTTTGCAACAACTGGATCTACCGGTTTCGCTCATGCACAGAGATCAGCAGCCCTCGCGATCGCTGCCGGGCTATTGCGTTCATCTCCGTGTAACACAGATATCGGAAGCCCCAACCCCTAGTTGTACATGTTGGTGCCCGCGACGTTGTAACGCGTTGGGATCCATGCACTATTACATTGAGGGGCTCCGGATCCGATCCAGTGCACCAAGCGACCAGCGCCATATGCATGTAATTTATGCACGGGCTCGTACGCGCGAGTACCACAGCGGAGGTGCCATCAACTCATGTATCTGTGACTTGGAATTGTCCACAGAAACGCTTGCTAGGTCGGAACATTTGGGCTCAAACAAGGCACGCGACCGCACACACTGACGCGGACAAATGATGACGTCGACTATGCGAATCTGTTTAGTGGCGGCGGCCGTCAATGACGGCGTGCGTGACAGTCACTTTTCGGCGGGCCCAACCTTGAGCGAAGTAATGGAAACCCACTGAGCCGATCGGGGAGCGGACACACGCAGCAACAACGCCGATCTGACCTGACCCACACCACAGGGCAGCCCATGCGATCCCGACTGAGAAGGCCATAAATGTCATTCGTAACACAGGCTCCGGTCCAGAAATGTCTGTGTCTACCGAAACCTGTGCATTGCGCCAGTTTCCAAACGTGCTCACATGTGCTGTACAGCTGCAGTCTGGCCTGTATCCAGCCAGCCGTTTCATGGGCAGTGCCACTCAGCGCGGTGCAGGCCGGCTCGAGTGCCTCCAATACAAGCTCAGTAGTAATCTGTCGCTATTTCCCGACGTGCGGTGCAGCATGATGTTGGAGGAGTGAAGAGCAAGGCACGTCTGGCGTGGACACCGGCAAGCCCTCGTTCAGTCCCGACCGGTACATCTCTCTACGCATACAAATGAATTTGTATAATTCAAATTAGATTCAATACCCTCATTTTCAGCATATCTGCTGTATCCAGTAGCTGTGTGCAGGTGATGGCTTCCGTCGGATTCACAACCGAAGCACCCGCGGCCGGCTGGCGCCTGGTCTGCGCATCGGCCTCGCCCGCTGCTACGCGCCTGCACGACATGCCGGCCTGCTGCACAGTTCTGGACCGTGTCTATGTCCACAGCGACGTGACGCCGCTTGGCCAGGGCAATCAGGGCCAGGCACGCCTCGTCGCGTCGTCACTTGCAGCCGTGTTGCAACACGCTGACCGTGTGCATGAGACTCTGCGAGCTTCGCCCTTCGCATCGAGCGAAAGGCGTCTGAACTCATCTCCTCGGTCGACCTCAACCGTCTGCTTACACGCTGCATCAGCTCCTGGGATATCGTCAGTCCTGTGGTCGCGCAACAAACCAAGCCCTCCGCTGGGGCAGGACACGAAAAAGGCACGCTGAAAGCAGCACGTGGGGCTAGATGCAGCTGCAAGCCCACACAAGGGTTCACAAGCGCCATGAGCGCCCACAACCATCATGTGGCAACCCGATTATCTGCCTACTCGCGTGAGTGATACAGGGAGGCATGTGGCAGATCTAGGCTTTAGGCAACTGAGTGCAAGCTAGTCGTTGGTGTGGCCGCAGGTGCAGTGCAGCAATGCATGCATGAGACTGCGGGAGTAGGATGTTGACGCATAGATTTGCATGGTGATCAGCAAGTTCGCTGTCACATATAGGACTGACTGCCAGTTCACCAGTCGTTGTGTTTGACTGGCTGAATGGCAGGTACGTGTCTCTTGGACTTTGTTTGCATACTGCTGTGAGTTGGCATTGATACCTAGGACATTGATTGTGCTGTGTGCGAAGTGCAGGCTGTGACGTTGCATGTTGCTGCGGGCGAACATCGTAGACTCACAGTGCACATTCTGCCACAGGTGAGATCCATACAGCTTAAGTAGTGTACAATATGTGAAGCTGTAACAGTTGTGTTTGACTGGCTGAATGGCAGGCTGTGACGTTGCATGTTGCTGCGGGCGAACATCGTAGACTCACAGTGCACATTCTGCCACAAGGCAGCAGCAGGGCAACAGCAACTGGGAAGGTGTCTTTGTGACTTGCACCTGTGTTCGTGCGTATTGACCGTTCTGCCCCTGTCCGCAGGGGTGCTGTGGCCAATGGCCGTTTGGGTCTGGGTTTGGCGTGGATGCCCGGTTGGTTTTATTTTTGGTTGTTTTGGCATTCATGCACACATTGGTCACCAGAACACAGTGCTCAGGATGCATGCATGGTCAACAAGCCATCTTGCAGGAGCCACAGGAGCCAGACACGGTAAGGCAGAATGGAGTCAAACCCGATTTGCGTCAGCCGCTTTGTGTGTGTGGCTGCTGCGTACGCAAAGCAGGCCTTCAAGTGGCCGTCTCTTCCTAATGCCTACAGCGGTGCCTGCGTCAGCAAGCTGTCACATCACACACAGTGTAACACATCTCACGCATTGGCCACCAATGACGCAGTCATTCCGACGTGTGCAGGTCTGCAAAGCCCACGTGCTCAACGCCAAGACCGGCAAGACTGCGACGCTCGCCATCAAGGAGGCTGCCCCGCACACCTCCGGCAGCGGACTCCTGCGCGAGGCCGTCGCACTAAGCCACATCCATGCATCACACGGCGGCAAGGCCCCCCATGTCGTGCCCCTCACCGGCATCATCGCGCACCACCACCTCCACCGCCCCCCCTCCAAGCCCCCTGCAGCGCCGACCTCCGCACCGGCCACGTCCAGGCTCTGATCATGCCCGTGTTTGAAGCTGGCGACCTCTTCTCCTTCTTGCAGACACCCGGCCTGACGCTCACCAGAATGCAGCGGTGGCGTCTGATCGAGCAGCTGCTCACTGGCCTGACTGCGGCCAAGGCGGCGGGGGTGGCGCACTGTGACGTCAAGCCCCACGTCCTCCGCCACAGCAACAGGGACGTCTTCATCACCGACTTTGGGCTGTCGGTCAGCCACATGACGCCAGCACGCGCTGCGCGCGCGCGCACGGATCGCCGATGTACATGGCTCCGGAAGCCCTCAAGTGCCTGCGCGCCGGCAGCGAGGGGGGCGCCGAGCCATACGACCCTTACCCGGCGGACGTGTGGTCGCTGGGGATAACCCTGACGCAGATCGCGCTGCCGCGGCTGTGGCGCGCGTGCCTGCGCGGCTCCAGCAGCGCCAGCTGGCCGGACATGCGGGACCGCGTGTTCGCCGCGGTGCGTAGCGTGTGCGAGCCGCGGCTGGGGCATATGGTTGCGCGCGCGCTCACGCTGCGGCCCGCACAGCGCGCCACGCTCGCGGAGCTGCAGCTGGTCGCCGCGCTTGGCGCGGCAGAGGCGCGCGCTGCGGCCGCGCTGGGCGCGCTGGGCGCAGGCATCGCTACCGCGGAGGCGCATCTCAATGCGTACTACAGCGGAGAGCCGGTCGGGCGCCCCTTGGCGGGTGAGGGTGCGTGGTGGGAGTGGCCGTTGGAGGAAGATGAGGTGTTGTGGCGCAAGGATGAGGCACTGGTGCTGCAGGCGGAGCGGCTGCTCCCGCCGGCCGCCGGCGGCCGACCGCTCGGCAGAGGGCACAATCTGGTGTGGTCCCTGCACTATCCACCATACCCTATGCTTGCTTGTTGGACCGCACCTTATCGAACAACGATGCTTTCAAGTGCGGCCGTCAAAGCTGCTGTATTTGGGAATGCACAGCCTCAAAATTAAGGGATCAGGGGTTCACGATTTGTTGGGGGTACGGTACACATTAGGGATCAGGGGTTCAATATTTTTTGGGGCTATGGTACACAATAGGGATCAGGGGTTCACTATTTGTTGGGGGTACAGTACACATTAGGGATCAGGGGTTCACTATTTGTTGGGGGTACAGTACACAGTAGGGATCAGGGGTTCACTATTTGTTGGGGGTATGGTACATAGCGGTAGCGGCTGCCTGCATGTGTTTGGCCAAAATGCAACACATGCGCCCTGCAGTCCTCACACACATGCATGTGTCTGTCGACCGGCATGCCCCGGGCAATCGTGTGCTCTCGTGTGCCGTGTTTAAAGCGCTTCATGCCGCGTACACCTGCACATGAATTACAGGCAGCTCGCAAGTCAGGAGATTCTGACCTGGCAGGGCCTTGCATACTGAGATGGAGACCGGGAGACCAATCTGGTGCCCTTCTGCCTCGGAAGTTCTGAGGCCAGCATGCATGCATGCAGGTGTGGCAAGGGCGCCCCGCATCCGTAGCTGCACCATCGCGACCATGGCCAGCTCCCCTCCATGCCAGGCCCCCTGCCATCCCCCCCACACACCCGGGCGCAAGAACGTCCCACTCTCTCACAAACTCCAGCGTGCCTCCACTCTCGAACTTCCCACTGGTGCACTCGAACTTCCCACCGCCGCACACGAGCGTCCCACTGGCGGCAGCTCCAGCACACCCGCCATGTCTGCGTATGCTGTGCGTGCTGTGCCTCGTGCTTTGCTGCATGAGGTGCCCTGCGTCTCACGCGCCTCGCCCGGGACCGCACAGCACGGCACAGCACAGCACACCGACGCAGCAGCATGGACACCGGCGGGGCTTGTGTCGCTGGGGAATCTTCTGGAAGGCCCGTCCTCGGATGTGTCGACGGGTGGCGCAGGACGGCGACTGCTGGCGGCTACATGGGCCGAAGCGCAAGCAACGCCACGTGTGTTACGGGGGGCAGCTCTGGTGTGGCCCTGTACGTGGAATATGGTTCCCGGTATATGCTTCCGGTTTATGCTTCCCAGTATCCTACAATTCCCGAGGCTCCTGCAGGCATGCGTACTGTGCCTATGCATGCAGCCCACCACATGTGAGCTACACTCTACCTCGCGACCACGCGCCTGGCAGCTCCGTTGTGGCCATGTGGTTTCATGCATTGTTGTTCATGCATCGTTGCTACTCATATGCTGTGCATGCCCCCGCGTCCGCCCCCGCGTCCGCTCAGCTACGAGTGGCCAACAACACCAACATAGCACAGCCACATACCGCTCTCGTTACACATGGTATGGTAAGTTACCATTGTAACATAAGCGTGTGCAGCTGCATTGGCCGATATCATCGTCAAGCTGTGCACGTGCTCAGCCCCTCTCTGAATGCCGGACGCACTTTGGGGGATCACCTTGTCACAGCGGGGGCAGCACAACGGGGATGTCACCTTGTTTGACAATGTCTGTGTTATACTGAGACTCACACGGATGCTGACGGTGTCTATGCTGCAGGTCTCCATGCATGGCCAAACCCTGCCGAGCCGAACGCTGCCGACGTGCCGATGCCCGCAGGACGATCCTTGAGCAGCCAGCTCGGATCGGCCGCTGCGGCAGCACGCATGCATGCCGCATCGCCTGAGGAGCCGTTAGGGAAGGGCCCCTTCCCAGCCTGCGCCAGCTTACTACCGAAATCACAATGATGGCGCAGAACTTGACGCGAGCCAAACATGGCACAGCACAGCATGGCGCAGCACAGCCCCGTCATCCTGTTCTGCCGGGATCTGCCATGCAGCAGCTGCGCCCCGATGCACGCGCCCGCGCGCGCCAGCCATGCGTGCTGCCCGCGCGTCGCGCCCACAGCCATACGTTGGGCGCCGGGACTGGGGCAGCTTGCTGACATCAGTGCTGATTTGCACACAGCAACGCCACAGCACAGCGCAGACCTTGCCATGCATATGCGACGCGAGGGGTACTTAGTGCATGGTAACCGGTGCGCGCAGTTGAAGAGCACGACTGCGTGGCCGCCGCAGCACGACAGCGGCAGCGCAAAGGGCGCAGCGCAGCATGCATGCGGTGGAGCATTGGGTTGCCTGAAGCGTGCGCGATATGAAGGCGCGTTTGATACCGATTCGGCCGCGCCGATGGGTGGGAGGCAGCGTTTTCTGAGAGCGCCGTCGAGAGGGCGTTCGGGCTGATCGAGCGCGTTGCCGCTCTGCCATACCCGGCGTGCTGTGGTGACAGCATGCCGACGTACGTGCCGGCACTGCCCCATGACAACTTTTTGGTTGATGTGTTCTCGTATCGAGGTAGTGCGACTGGTGTAGCAAGCATGCATGTGCGCCAGGTGGGGTAGGATGCGATGTTTGCACGAGTGCGTGGTGTGAGCGTCTGCATGCTGTGCTGTGCGGTGTACGTAGCACGCCCCAGCACATGCAGTAAGACTGTAGCACAGGCCTGTAGATGGGGCCTGGAGGGTTGGGGAGCGGTCGGAGGCCGAGAGTAGAAGTAATGTGGATCAAGTATGGAGTAGCTGGGAGCGGCCGGCATGCATGGTCATGCATGGCTGCAGCGCGCATGAGTGATAGAGATGGACGTCCGTGGCAACTAGGCGGACGGCGGATTTGAGTTATGCTGTAGGCGGCTGCTGTGCAGCGGCTGCCTGGAGCAGCTGCTGAAGTAGGGTCTGGAAGCGGCAGGAATGAACATGGTACGTGTCGGCCGCTCCGGGACCCCTGCAAGCTCCCGGGGTCATCCGCACTCGTGGAGGACAGGGGTCAGCGATGGGGTAGGCTGAGTTCAGACGGCGATGACGGGTCGCTATCACGGAGATGTGTTGGAGGCAGGGCGGCTCAGCGCGCAGGGCGGCCCATCTCTCAGCAAGGGAGGGCGACAGCAGTCGCGGAGAGGGCGGCGAGGGGCTGTGTTCAACATCATGGTGTTGAAGGTATGAGGACAGTCGATCTGGCTGGGCCTCGGAGCTTCTTTGCCGTGGAGTGGTGAAATTCCCAGACCCTCGCTGGCGCATGGTGTGCTCACATGCATCGAGGGGCGCCAGTCTAGTGAATGTGTACGCTAGTGCACATTCGTGCCAGTGCACGTGCTACTCAGGGGTGGAACGTAGTCTCAGTGACGCCGAGGGAAGGAAGCCCGCAGCACAGCACACGGCCAGTGTGTGATGTGTCAGGGTGAGCAGGGAGCGGTACGATAGACTGTGACCGCGTGGACCATGCATGTGGAGCATGCATGTGGCCACAGAGCACTCGGTGACAGGCTGTCGTGTGATAGAGATAGCCGTATGGGATGGAAGGTTCGTAGGCGTTGAGGCTGTTGTGGGGTGTGGAGGGGCAGGCCCACATGCATACGGGCTCCACTGCACGCAGAGTTGATAATGGGCCTCCATGATGCGAGAGTTGACAATGGGCCTCCAATGGTGCGAAGAGTTGACTGTGAGCCTCCAATGATGCAGCCAGCAGGCGCCGCAGCGGCAAGGTGCCGCTCTGATCATGAGAGACTGGCAGGCTGAGGCCGCTGCGAGAGGCGCGCCTCCTGTCAGCTGTGTTTGATTTTTATGTGAAGCGGTGAGTTTGTGCAAGCTCGTGCTGCGCATGCTGTGAGGCACGCCGGCAATGCGTCTGAATCAAAGCGCGCCGCCGTCTGCGTGTGCTAGAGTGTGCACACAACTGCAGCGCATCGGTGCTTGTGCATGCCATGGGGACGTGTTTGGCTGCCCCACACACGTGTGTAGGGTAACGTGGGTTTTGTGTTAAAGGATGTTTGGGGTACAGGATGTTTGGTGTTACAGGATGATTGTGGCACAGGATGTGCTCAGGGCCGGTCATGCAAGTGGCACATGCAGCACTACCGCAAGTGACCTCACGACCCCACACCGCAACCAGGCAATATGCAAACAGACAGACATACCATCACAAACTCCAAGGCCATCTCCGCACGAGCAAATGCCAGAACGAACCAGCGCCGGCACGAAGCACACACACACACACACACACACACACACACCACACCACACACACACACACACACACCACACACACACACACACACACACACACACACACAACACACACACACACACACACACACACACACACACACACACACAACACACACAACACNTGGGATCCTAGATCTGTCACCGTGTTACACGGAGATGAACGCAAGAGCCCGGCCGCGAGGGCAACAGCAGCTTGCTCTCCGCGCGGCAGCTCACGGGAAGGCAGGGCGGGCCAATCTGTCACCGTGTAAAACATGCATTATGTGTTACAAAGTGATAGATCCAGGACTCAGCAGCGCTGAAGCAACGGACTAGGAACAGGCAAACAGACAGGCACGCCACCCGCAAGCACAAGGCCACATGCATTATGTGCATACTGTATGCCGCACTTTTGATATGACAAGCAAGCATATGACACAATGCAGGCCAACGCAGAGCAGAGCTGAGCAGACATTGCGTTGTTGCACATTGTGCAGTGTATTGCACTAGGCGATTATATTTGTATGTATTGCAGACGTTGTAGTGTAGGTACATGTAATATTCGCGGCGGGCTGTGATAACCGCTATGATCATAGCACCTGATCAGCACTGCAGCAGAGTGACAAGAGAGTGCATTCAGCATGCTCATCTATTTACTTGCATGGTCCACACAAGCAGGGCAGAGCGTCAGGAGCGCGCCGGAGCGCGTAGCTATCTAGGAGGCATGCTCAACTGCACGTGCGGATGAGCCTCACCAGCACAGTGGACTGCCATGACAGTGCATGAAGCATGCTCAACTGCAAGTGCGCAGGATGCTACACGAGCGGCACAGTGGACTGCCATGACAGTGCATGAAGCGTGCTCAACTGCAAGTGCGCAGGCGCTAACACCCGGCACAGTGGACTGCCATGACAGTGCATGAAGCATGCTCAACTGCAAGTGCGCAAGCTACACCGGCACAGTGGACTGCCATGACAGTGCATGAAGCATGCTCAACTGCTAGTGCGCATGAGCTACGCCGGCACAGTGGACTGCCATGACAGTGCATGAAGCATGCTCAAACTGCACGTGCGCAGGGCGCTAACAAACGCGGCACAGTGGACTGCCATGACAGTGCATGAAGCATGCTCAACTGCAAGTGCGCAGGAGCTACACCGGCCACAGTGGACTGCCATGACAGTGCATGAAGCATGCTCAACTGCTAGTGCGCATGAGCTACGCCGGCACAGTGGACTGCCATGACAGTGCATGAAGCATGCTCAACTGCAAGTGCGAGGAGCTACAACCGGCACAGTGGACTGCCATGACAGTACATGAAGCATGCTCAACTGCTAGTGCGCATAAGCTACGCCGGACACAGTGGACTGCCATGACAGTGCATGAAGCATGCTGACCTGCAAGCGCGCATGAGCTACGCCGGCACAGTGGACTGCCATGACAGTGCATGAAGCATGCTCAACTGCAAGTGCGGCAGGCGCTACACCGGCACAGTGGACTGCCATGGACAGTGCATGAAGCATGCTCAACTGCTAGTGCGCATGAGCTACGCCGGCACAGTGGACTGCCATGACAGTGCATGAAGCATGCTGACCTGCAAGCGCGCATGAGCTACGCCGGCACAGTGGACTGCCATGACAGTGCATGAAGCATGCTCAACTGCTAGTGCGCATGAGCTACGCCGGCACAGTGGACTGCCATGACAGTGCATGAAGCATGCTCAACTGCTAGTGCGCATGAGCTACGCCGGCACAGTGGACTGCCATGACAGTGCATGAAGCATGCTCAACTGCAAGTGCGCAGGAGCTACGCCGGCACAGTGGACTGCCATGACAGTGCATGAAGCATGCTCAACTGCAAGTGCGCAGGAGCTACACCGGCACAGTGGACTGCCATGACAGTGCATGAAGCATGCTCAACTGCAAGTGCGCAGGAGCTACACCGGCACAGTGGACTGCCATGACAGTGCATGAAGCATGCTCAACTGCTAGTGCGCATGAGCTACGCCGGCACAGTGGACTGCCATGACAGTGCATGAAGCATGCTCAACTGCAAGTGCGCAGGAGCTACGCCGGCACAGTGGACTGCCATGACAGTGCATGAAGCGTGCTCAACTGCAAGTGCGCAGGCGCTACACCGGCACAGTGGACTGCCATGACAGTGCATGAAGCATGCTCAACTGCATGTTCGCATGGGCCACACTGGCATAGCTGAGTGCTATGTGAATCAACGTGTGCATTGGCCACACCGGCACAGCAGACTGCCGTGGGTTTCTGTTGACGTATAGTTGAGCTTGTTTCCGCTCTATCTGTTCCACTCCCTGCTAGCGTGCGAGCCCCGATCCAAGCAGATGGACAGATGATCAAAATCATCCTGGCGGTTGGGTGGCGTGGCGTGGCTGTGCAGTGGGTGAGAGCTTTTGTAGCCTGCTGATGAAAACTAAGAATGTGCCAAAATTTTTTGATGAGGTTACCCTCTATGGTCAGGGCTAACATGGCCCATAGCTAGTAGGTGATGGCGTACGTGGTGGTGCTTGTCGAGGGTCCCCTCCAGTGTCCGCGGCGTCTAGAGCCCCACCCGGTCCACGCTGCAATTCGCACCAGTAACACTGGAGAAATTTAAGTAATGTTTAAATGTTGCATATTTTGCGGCGCAGATCTGCGAAGTCTAGCTCCCGAGCTGGTAGCTGAACCAGAGCACGATATCCGCATGCGACAAGTTGGGGATTCACGGTTTCACTCTGTAAACGTCGCAAAAAAAAATACACACAAGTGCTTGGTTTCTGAGGATCCCTGGATGCCCTAGGCTCATAATGTTTGGGACAAGCTGTTCATTGGCATTGATCTCCTTTTGCGTGCGACGGCGCTTCGTGGCATCCCCGCATTCCATTTTGTTATAGTGCTATGGGAAAATTTATCAACAAGCGTGTCCTGAGGGCCGATCAAGATACACTAGTGGGGCTTGCGTACTCCACCGCCGACAGCGGCTTCCAGAGGGCCGCTTGTAGACACGTACGCGACTTGGCGCGGGTCGCACTGTTCGCAAAGCCAGCTTCGTCCTGTCTACACGAATTGAAACAAAGTGAAGTCAATACGCCAGTATTACAGTTGATCCACTCTGTTCTACGTCTAGGCATAGCAGAGCTGTACTGAAGTCAGCTTGGAGGTGCCCAACGTTAACGCAACTCAAGATGGTACATCCAACCAATGCGGCCATGATCACGCTGCGGTACGATCAAACATCGAGTAAATCGTGCATTGTATCACAGCTGAAGTGGTGAGTGGAGCTCTGTGTTACATCGTCTGACCTGGCTTGACGTCGACTAACAACTCCACGGCTGCGTGCCTTGACGCCTCCCCACGGTTCGTGCTGAAATGCTGGCACAGCCACACCATCGATATGGTCAGCTAGACGATATGTGCATTCGAATATGGTGCTCTGGAGGGCTATGAAAGACACCACTATCGCGCCCTGTGGTGCTTAGCAGCCCCACGCTATGGCTAAAGTCCCAGCAGTCCGATCTCGATGCTATCCTGGACCTTTGATTCTCGCTATTGTGGCTTTGTACCGATTTCGAGTCTGAATGTGGTGTGCACGTTGGAATAGCTGATCAAGCCCGCAATTGCCCTTTCTCTGCCCGCCCTTGGATGATCATGACGTCGACCCTGTCGAGACCACCGGCACATTAATAATCGCAGTATGCGTGAACACAGTAGATGCCAGTGCTGTCCAGTCTGGCGCACCTCGACCTCTTCGAGTGGTGCGGGCGTTTGTGACTTAGCAGAGACGCATGCTGTTGTCAACCGACCAGATTTTGTGCAGAATATGTTGAAGAACATCCCTGAGGCTGTAAGGGACAAGCAGGATCATTTTTTGCGACACCAAGGCTGTGAAAGACGGATTCGCTGAGCTCGTGAGCTTGATACCGGATTCACTTATCATGCTGGGGGCGTCGAAGCGTTCGAGTTCTGAGCCGCGATGGTGTGATACCTCTTCAACTTGCTCATCCCGTCCAGAAGGCATTCTGATAAAGTGCATCTGAGAACATACCCGGCTTGAGCTTGTGACTGTCTTGCAGCTGCTATCTCTTCAATTGTAATAGCGCGCTTGAATCTATCTATCTATCTATCTCAGTAAAAGTAATAGCGCGCGAACATCTAACATGTGTCTATTATGTGTCCATCTATCGCAAATCTTCTCTAACCTTCGAGACCAGTGTCTTCTATTCCAAGTCCTTCTTGACATTGTTGTGTTTCTTTGCTGCGCAACAAGCATTTTACGTACTCTCGTCTCCGGGTGGCACAGCGACGCACCAGATTTTAATTGTTTCGCCTCAGGCTATTGTTCCGAGTCGACTCTGTGTCATGATATCAAGGACGCTGCACGCGCACTGTTTGTTTTTAACGATGTACACGTCATTGCCACATCAGCTTGCCGATGATCTCATGACCGCGCGCGGGAGACCTCGGCTCATTTTGTTTTCCCAATATTTCATGCATCATGCATTTCGTGCTGACGCTACGTTCCCTCGCACGTGCTACCGTGTTACACGGATTTGAACGCAAGAGCCGGCAGCGAGGGCAACAGCAGGAAGTGCTACCGTGTCTGGGGCCCGCAAAGCTCCTCCGAAGGTAGATCCGAGTCTTGTATATGTATCTGTCGCATGTGCACTTAGCTCAATACGCGGCTGGGTGGGGCCGCGTCGAGCATTGTGGCGACAAGTGCATGGAGTCCGAATAGGTGTGACGATACAAGCTGTACGCGGCAGCACAGTCTTCTGGAAGCCTTCAGAAGGTCCTCGAGGAGGCAGAGATGCTTCTCTGACCTTCCGCGCACATGCCTGTGCCGAGGTTGCTGTGTTATGTGGTCACCAACACTGCTACGTGAGCATGCTCGAGAGAGCATGGCTGACGTGAGCATAGACCCTTCTAGAAAGGGGTGTTGGCGTGTGTGGGGATTAGCACATTGCAAATGGGCTAAAGGCAGGAGTCGCACACAGGCCGGAACACTATATAAGCCGCCATATGGTGTGCTGGCTGGACCTTAGAGGGTTTACACAGTACAGCTTGACACAACCCAGGTACAATCGGAGTACCGTCACAGTGGTATCGGCGATTGAGAGCTTACTTTCCATTACACTACAGTGTTCACAAGCTTGTCTAGGTCGTTCCCCAAGGTTAAACCATGGCTCCTCGAACCGCTAGAAAGCTTACGGCACAGGGCAGCGCCCCAGCCAAACATAGCACAGGCCAGCGCGCCTGCTGCAAACGAAAGACCCACGAACGATACAGTTCGAGAGTTGGGCAAGCGAGTGCTCCGACCGTAGTGCAAACTACTAACGTGGGCAACACGCACACACAAAACCAAAACGCGGCCAAAGCAGCGCTATGGCCGCGCGTGACGTCAATCATCCGGTTGACACCGAGATGACAGACGTGGACACGCGGGTTGCAAACCCAAGTGTCCCGGAATCAGGGACAGTGCATCCCACAGTCACGACCACCGAGGTCCGGGGCGTGACGCAAGGAATAAACCTCCTTGCAGTCGACGGGCCTGATCGAACAGGCACCGTTGGCACGCAACAGGCGCAAAATCCGCCAGCGCCATCGCCAGCCGCGCCCGTGGTTGCCGCTGCGGCAACTTTCTCTGCGCAGGACGTCCAATTGATCGTCAATCAGGCAGTATCTACGGCGGTCGAGGCCGCGGTGACCAAACGCGGACCACCCTTGCTATCGGCACTGGAAAGGACTACACAGGTACCTACTCCCGCCAGAATGTCTGATAAATTGGGGCGTGCGTGACCTGAAATTGCCTGAGTTCAAAGGCAGTCACAACGAACGGTCGAATTTCATAGAACCTGATTTTTACCTGCCGTTGTTGACGTGGACGAAGGAAGTTCTGGTGTTGCTCGGTGCTAGCGGTTTGCCCCAGCGTCAGCAAGCGTTTAGCATCGTTAATGCATTAGCGGGAGCTGCGCGTCGATCATTCCTTAGGACGTATCCAGACCTGAATCTCGAATCCAGCACGCCAGATGACGTGATGCGCAAGCTTATTCGCGCTCGTGCCTGACCACAAGGCTATGTTCACACAGAACGCTCTAGACATGTCCTTTGCGTCCAAAACTCTGCGTGATGACATTGAGACATTCGGTATGCTCGTCCAGCATGGCGAGATGCCAGCCGATGGTTCCCATTTTTGGTACAAACATCTGGTTCAGAAAATTCTGTCCGTACGCTCAGACCTGCTGACGTTGTCGCAGAACTATCTCAACACGAGCCTTGAGTACCGTCCGACAGAGTCGTTCGGTGCGCTGATCACGAGGGCAATAGAAATTGTCTGCAAACTTGATCAGGAGGGGGTCCTCGTGCAGGTACTGCGTCACGAAAAACGCACAAAAGCTTCGGATATGTCTGACACCAGTGCGCCAAAAAGCGAAAGACAGACTCAGCCGGGTCCGAGTCGAAACGCGGGAACAAGCACGGTGACATGTCATACGCAGCGCTTGCCAAACGGTTCGACCGATGTGGCAAGTGCGCCTACCATATTGCAGACCCGCATGAGCGTTCCCGCCATGAGGCGTCATGCACAGGCGAGAAGGACAAGAACGGCAACGACATGTTCGCTGCTCGCATGGGCAAATTTCTCCCGCCAGAATGTCTGATAAATTGGGCGTGCGTGACCTGAAATTGCCTGAGTTCAAAGGCAGTCACAACGAACGGTCGAATTTCATAGAACCTGATTTTTACCTGCCGTTGTTGACGTGGACGAAGGAAGTTCTGGTGTTGCTCGGTGCTAGCGGTTTGCCCCAGCGTCAGCAAGCGTTTAGCATCGTTAATGCATTAGCGTTTAGCATCGTTAATGCATTATCTTAAGTGCGATCCTTGGTCAAGAAAGGCCAGGCAGATAGAGTGAACAAATTCCCTAGCCGGAACGCCTCTGAGTCAGGAGGGAAAGCCCATAAGAAAGTGTCGTTTGCCAAGTGAGGGCACGGCGCTGGGTCCCTCTCTACCCTTGTCGCTACTCTAGGCAGTGTTGGAGACATTGCTCCCCATGAGTACGACAGTGTAGACGAGTTTCTGAGCTGTGCGGTAGAGAAAAGGTGTAACGTATTGGAAGTTGATCGCCCAGATCAGGTTGCGAGAGTGTTGACACACTACCATACGTGCAAGTCGAATTCACCCATGCGTACGGCAGCGTACTTTGCTTTGCCCAAGGCGGCACTGCCAACAGCGGCGACTAAGGGCATGCATGAGATGTACACTCTACAGTCGCGCGCTGACGACGCAGTATCTGAGCACGTGGTGTTTTACGACTCGCCAGCGTTGAAACGCGGGCCACATAAGTTGCACGATCTGCCACCAGGGCTACAGCAGTTTCATACATCACCATTATTGCATGAGAAAGACAGTGATGGTGAATCTGTGAACAACGATCTGACGTTCGTGTTCTCTGCGTCGATAGCTGGTGTGCACTGCACAGCGCTCGGGGACTCCGGCGCGAAGCACAGTTTTGTGAGCAAAAGTTTTGCACAGCGACACAAACTGACTATTCACAAGAACAGTGTACCAATCGTTATGGCCGATGGTAGACAAACTGCCACCTCTGGTTATGTGCACTGCAAGTTGAAAATCCAGGCATATCAATCAGATGTCATGCTGCATGTTGTTGAAATGGTGCCAGGGGTAGATGTGATCCTTGGAGATGATTGGTTCATCACTGAGGGTGCCTGTATTGACTACGGCAACTCGGATGCCAGAGCATACGTGCCAGCGAGCATGTGGCTTAGGCGAAAACGCCTACGCATTCTTCCCCATCAGAGTGCTGCTGTCGATGACTCGACACCGCACGCGGGTGCGCCAGACACAGCAGCGCCTGGAAAGATATCTCTGTTGTCACACGTACAAGCTGCCAGAATACTGTCGCGTCCTAGCATGGATCGGGCAACTCCATTCCTGGTCATGTGCCGCGATAAGAAGGAAGAATCCGCAGAGACATCAGAAACACGCGAACAGAAAGTGCACGCTCTGCTTGACGAATTCGCAGAAGTGTTTGATGCGCCAACTGTTGGTGAGCGGCAGGATGATACTCCTGAGGGCATTCGGTTGCAGCCCGATGCTACACCGCCCAACAGGCCAGCGTTCCGCTTATCCATGAAAGAACGTAAGGAGGTAGAAAAGCAAGTCCAAGAGTTGTTGGATGCTAGACGCATTGTGCCGTCAACCTCAGCATTTGGTGCACCAGTGCTGTTCGTTCCAAAGCCGGACGGTTCGCTGCGCATGTGTATAGACTACCGCGCACTCAATAAGTTGACACTTAAGAATAAGTACCCACTTCCTCGAATTGATGATCTGCTGGATAATTTGAGCGGTGCAAAGTACTTCACCTCCCTCGATTTGACATCAAGATACCACCAGATCGGCCTGCACCCCTCAGATTGGGAGAAAACGGCATTCAACACACATGTGGGGAAATATGAATGGCGAGTGTTACCATTCGGGCTTTGCAATGCTCCGGCGCTCTTTCAAGCGAAAATGAACAAACTGTTCTCCGGGCAGCTGAACCGGTTTGTGTGCGTCTACCTCGACGACATACTAATTTATTCGCGAACAGAAAAAGAGCATCTGCAACATTTGCGGATAGTGCTGGAAGTGCTGAAACAGAGTCAGTACAAAGCCAAACTGTCTAAGTGTGAGTTTTTCAAACCGGAATTGAAATTCCTGGGTCACATCGTGTCCACGGAGGGGATTAAGCCTGATCCAGCGAAGGTACAAGTGGTCAATGACTGGCCGCAGCCTCGTTCTGTGTATGAAGTGCGCAGCTTCCTGGGCCTGGCAAATTACTTCCGGCGATTCATTCGTAATTATGCGAAAATAGCCAGCCCTCTGACAGATCTACTCAAGGGCATTACGGCAACTGACCGGAAGGGAAAGCTGCTGCAGTGGGGCAAGCTCTCAGCAGAGGCTGCTCGCAACGTGCAAGAGGCGTTCACACATAAGTGGACCTCTGCGTGCGCACAAGCGTTTTCAGATCTGAAAGATGCTTTGATAAGTGCACCTGTACTAGCACTGCCAGACTTTTCCGAGTCGTTCACTGTTGTGTGTGATGCTTGTACAGCTGCACCGGCTGTGGGTGGCATGCTGCTCCAGAATCGGCACCCAGTCGCTTTCTATTCTAAGAAGCTGTCTGGGCGTGAAGCAAACTACTCTGCTTCCGACATTGAAATGCTTGCCGTTATCTATGCACTGCGAGAGTGGCGGTGTTACTTGGAGTTGGCAGACAGGCCATTTGTGATCGAGACGGATCATCAGCCTAATACATACGTTGATCAGTATACCAACCCGCATACTCTGAAGCGCAGAGCGAGGTGGTTGTATGAGTCGTCAGCGTACGACTACGTATGGAAATATAGGCCAGGCGCGTCTAATGTCGCGGATCCGATATCGCGTGCACCGCAACACTTTGCAATAATGCAAGCTGGTGGTAAATGTGTGCGTACGCTTGACAGTGTAACGGCCCACCATCAGAGGAATTCTGTCGCTCTCTTCTACGCTGGTGTCCTGCGTGAGCCACGCACTGCTAAGGGGGGGAGACGGCGCAAGAAACAGAAACTCAATCGAGAAACTGTTGTGAATGTCCATCCTTCGGCACAAGCTGTCAAAGGCTATGTGGTTCACAATCTACTTGCCCGTTGCCGACAAGGTTGCGAACAGATGCAGCGATCAGACCAGAAACGCTTTGACAGACTAAAACTGGTAAAACACCAGGACGGATTGTACTGGACGAAGAATGATCGCCTGTACATCCCCGACGTTGAAACGTTGAGAACAGAGTGCATAGAATCAGTGCATTCCCACCCGCAGTATGGTCACTACGGGGTGGCTCGTACGATCAAGAAGGTGAGAGAGGTTTTCCACTGGGAGCGCGTGTCAGTAGACGTGGCGAAATTCGTAAAGACTTGCGATTCGTGCCAGCACGTCAAGGCGTCGCACCAGTTGCCACAGGGCGAATTACACCCTCTCCCTATCCCAGGTCGACGATGGGAATCAGTGTCTTTAGACCTGATAACTGACTTGCCTGTAACTGAGCGGGGTTACAATACTATCGTGGTCTTCGTTGATCGCTTGTCGAAGATGGTGCACCTGGCGCCATGCACAAAGAATGTCACTGCCACAGATCTGGTCCACCTGTTTGAAGATACAGTGTGGAAGCTGCATGGAATTCCCAGCAGCATAGTGACAGACCGGGACGTGCGCTTTGCGTCGTTTTGGGAGCTCATGTGCGAGCACTTCGGCATTGAGCACAACAAGTCCTCAGGCAAGCACCCCCAGTCTGACGGGCAAACAGAAAACGCCAATGGTGTGTTAGAGGATACACTCAGGCATTTCGTTGACAACTCGCAGAAAAACTGGGACACGCTGTTGCCAGTGGCAGAGTTCGCCATGAACAATGCACACAATTCGACCATCGACAACACGCCGTTCATGCTGAACTACGGGCAGCATCCCGACACTCCCATCTCGCAAGTTTTGCGCAAAGAGAATGCGAGAGTGAACAAGTTCGTCGGCAGGTGGTCTGAGCAACTACAAGTTGCCAAGAGGTGCATAGAGGCAGCACAGCAAAGGCAAAAGGCCTCGGCTAATCGCCGCAGGAGACCGGCAGAGTTGCTAGAGGTGGGAGACCGAGTGCTGGTCCACATCAAACACTTCAAGCTAAAGCAAGGCTTCAAGTTGAAGCTAGCGCCCCGGTACTTGGGCCCTTTTCCGATTACAGAAGTGATTGGTCAGCATAGGCTCAGCTTTCGTGTTGAGTTGCCAAGCCCGTTGCATCGCATGCACAATGTATTCCATGTCTCGTCACTGAGGAAGTACCATGGCGATGGTCCTTATCAGCCCCCAGTAATTCCAGAGGTAGAGGACTCTGAATTGTTCTTTGAGGTTGATCACATCTCTGATACTAGGGATGTGCCTAGACGGCAATACCATGTGCATTGGGTAGGCGGCGGCCAAGGCTGGCATGATGCCATGCTTCTACATGGTTGCGACCATCACATCCGGGACTTTTGGTCGAGCCGCAACCAAGAGCCACCGACAGACGCTTTCCCCTTGTCGCTAGACGAGCTGACTGACTTGCTTGAGGGCAAGCAAGAGGCTTAGGGGGGGAGCTCTGTGACGATACAAGCTGTACGCGGCAGCACAGTCTTCTGGAAGCCTTCAGAAGGTCCTCGAGGAGGCAGAGATGCTTCTCTGACCTTCCGCGCACATGCCTGTGCCGAGGATGCTGTGTTATGTGGTCACCAACACTGCTACGTGAGCATGCTCGAGAGAGCATGGCTGACGTGAGCATAGACCCTTCTAGAAAGGGGTGTTGGCGTGTGTGGGGATTAGCACATTGCAAATGGGCTAAAGGCAGGAGTCGCACACAGGCCGGAACACTATATAAGCGCTATGGTGTGCTGGCTGGACCTTAGAGGGTTTACACAGTACAGCTTGACACAACCCAGGTACAATCGGAGTACCGTCACAATAGGCCTATTCGGACACTCGTTCCGACGAGGGCACTTAGCTCAATACGCGGCTGGGTGGGGCCGCGTCGAGCATTGTGGCAACAAGTGCATGGAGTCCGAATAGGCCTATTCGGACACTCGTCCCGACGAGGGCACTTAGCTCAATACGCGGCTGGGTGGGGCCGCGTCGAGCATTGTGGCGACAAGTGCATGGAGTCCGAATAGGCCTATTCGGACACTCGTCCCGACGAGGGCACTTAGCTCAATACGCGGCTGGGTGGGGCCGCGTCGAGCATTGTGGCGACAAGTGCATGGAGTCCGAATAGGCCTATTCGGACACTCGTCCCGACGAGGGCACTTAGCTCAATACGCGGCTGGGTGGGGCCGCGTCGAGCATTGTGGCGACAAGTGCATGGAGTCCGAATAGGCCTATTCGGACACTCGTCCCGACGAGGGCACTTAGCTCAATACGCGGCTAGGTGGGGCCGCGTCGAGCAGTGTGGCGACAAGTGCATGCAGTCCGAATAGGCCTATTCGGACACTCGTCCCGAAGAGGGCACTTAGCTCAATACGCGGCTGGGTGGGGCCGCGTCGAGCATTGTGGCGACAAGTGCATGGAGTCCGAGTAGGCCTATTCGGACACTCGTCCCGACGAGGGCACTTAGCTCAATACGCGGCTGGGTGGGGCCGCGTCGAGCATTGTGGCGACAAGTGCATGGAGTCCGAATAGGCCTATTCGGACACTCGTCCCGACGAGGGCACTGAGCTCAATTCGGCCCACATCTCGCATGATCGATTGGCACCGCCAAGTATAGGTGGCATGCCGTACTTCAGTCAGCCCA
Source organism: Ulva mutabilis (assembly GCA_900538255.1). Classification (NCBI taxonomy): domain Eukaryota; kingdom Viridiplantae; phylum Chlorophyta; class Ulvophyceae; order Ulvales; family Ulvaceae; genus Ulva; species Ulva mutabilis. The sequence goes on from UNSF01000150.1 coordinate 62,872, forward strand.
CCGGTGTTGTGCAGTACCTCGAGTCATTCTTTACGGAGCATAACATGTCCGCTGCCAATCGAACGGCCGTTGAGGAGGGTGTCACCTTGTGCAAAAACCTAGGCAACGCATGGCGGGCTATGATGCACGAAGCTCTAAAATAGGATATTACGTGCGTGCATGCTGCTCACCTGCCTTCTGCCCAGAGGTCGACTGCCACCGCACACAGTTACACTGGGTTTGCTGCAGATACGACCAGTTGCGCACTGGTCTGTCTAGTGCCGCAATAACCGACGAGAGAAGGAATTTGGCAAGGCCACGAAGAAACAGATACCACCTACCTCGCAATATGGTGTCAATCTGAAAGCTTTCACTACAAATCTGGTATGCCGCCCGCACCGTCACCTGGACTTGGCAAATACCAACTCATTCGTGTTAAGCGTACGTGTGGATGTATCAGTGTTGTTGTGACTGTCAGGAACAGCATCGACATGCAGGTACGGGGCATTGTCATCCAGGGGCATGTGATGCATTTTGACCATCGCATGTCAGCGATTGACAGTCTCCGTTCCTGCAGGTGCGAAACCCAGCTGACCCCAAAGCACCTGCACGGACATGCGAAGACTGGGCAATGCGTGGTGTCTATGCAGTTCCGGCCAAATGGGGGAACAGTACCAGGAGGGGTACGGAGAAGCGCAAGCCACCCACTAAGGTGGTGAAAGCACCAGCCCGTGTTAACTCAGAGGCTGTTGAAGATGTTGCAGAGTCGCCTGCGAAAGCAGCCGACCCGCCTGAGGACGACGGGGTGCAGGCATGTCATCAGCTCCTCTGCAAGCCTGCTTACCTTACCATGCTAACCCAACGATGCGCCCTGATTGCACGCAAGCAATTGTGTTGACTGATGGCTGGCATGATACCAAGGCAACTGCCAGCCAATAACTCGTTGCAATGTGTAGAGAGGTGCCGCGCGCCGGAGGCTGGATGTTGATCGGAGCGAGCCCAAGCCCAACAGTCAGCCAAGCGCCATGAGCTCGCCTGTACCAAGCTCTAATGTCCGGGCTCGTGAAAGTACTCGATCATCAGGACACGGGGCTTCTTTGACCACCGATTTCAACCCGCCCGCTCAGGTGACTTGACTGACTTTTCATTGCTTTTGTCAGTGCTGTGCAAACCAGGCAGCGTGGCGCAAAACTTGCCTTGCTTATCGGCACAACCAGCACAATATCTCCAACATCTTCTGTCCTGACAGAGTCAGTTGTGGTGCAGCGCACGGTCGAGCGTGGCAAAGACCTTCAAGAGCGGTTTAACATGCTAAAAGGATTGCTGAAAGACCAAACTCCAACAACTGTAGGCGCCACTGCGCCGATGTGGGACCTACTAGCAACTGCTGAGGTAAGATCCACCTCGCTAGATGCATGAACTGCGCGAGTTTGTGGTTATGAGCGTTCATGGGCGACGTTGACAGGTTGGAGCCCATAGTATATGCTGTTTCACATGGAATCCTTGCCACGACCAGCCAATTCCACCCACCTGAAGAACAAAACCTTGCAGGCAGAGTTGGCTGCACTGCAGAAGCATATCGACGCAGCGTTGGAGGACGCCATGCCTTAGATCGCACAGGATCGGCATGGCTGGCGGCCATGGTAGCAGCAGGGTGAACTGCCTGCCAGAATGGAGTCTGGACATGCATAGAGGAGCATGCGGGGATGTAGGAAGCTGAGATGTAGTGAGCTGGTGTGTCTCAGGGACACGAGCTCTGGTGCCAGGGAGCCCTGCAGAAGGCGCCAGCAGTGTGGTTTTGCGATCCGAGGAGGACGTCCTCGGTGACGCGGGTGGGGGACTCGAGTCCGAGGAGGACGTCCTCCTACGGACGCCATCGGGATGTGATCTTGGTGGCAGGCGGACCTGCGTCTCCGACGAGGACGCCATGATGACGCTTAGGTGACCCATATTTTATACCCACCATGCCATCATGACGCCCGTGCCTCGCCATAGTGACGTCATCATGTAACATGTAATCTTATCATTGACGTCACTTCGGCGACATCCTCCTGTCATCCGAGCGTCATCCAGCCGTCCGCATAACATCGTCGGGTCATCGGAGCATCCGCCTGGCATCATCCACGTGTCCTCATCCTGTCCTGATACCGTACTCGTTAGTTTGAGTACGCCACGCCACTATCCCGATGACGTCCCTCCGCCGTCATCCGACCGTCACTTTCGTGCCATCCGCACATCCTTCGTGTACGTCCTCCTCGGGCTGGCAGCATCATTATAGTGGGAGTACGCTGTGAAGGCGCCAAGCCGGTGTCTGCGCTCCGGAATCCATTGGCTAGGGGACTCTGCCTACCGGCGACTGCCTGCCGGCGTCCGGCGTGGCGCCGTACACACGTTTCCCTCTGCGGTACCGTGGTTTATCCGATTGTGGCGCTCCGCTTGCAGGGTGTTTTGGGCCGGACTGCATGCAGTCCGGCAACACAGCACATACTTCCTGCTATTGGTACCGCCTGCTACCACTTTCAGCATTAGCACTCGAGTGCACACGTGCGATCTACACCCTACGCATATCCTGTGAGTCTGCCAGCTGTGCTGCCGCTGGTGCGCTCACTCCACCCCCCGGCGCCTCGGCCGTGCCTGCAACCCCATATGGCACCCAGACGCTGGCTCATTCCCCGCCAGCCCCCTTGCGCCCCTGCGGACCGGCGGGCACCCCTGCCCCGCTCGGCGACGCTGCCACGGCCACTGGCACCTCAAAGGGTGCAGCTGCCGCGGCCGCGCTCGCCGCTGCTGCCATCTCAGCCGTTGTTGCCTCGTCCGTGGTCAAGGCTGCCGCGGCCGACACGGGAGACGCCATGGACGTCGATGTCCTCGGCGAGGTTGCCATCGGCCACAGTGGCGCGCGGGAGCTCAGCTCAGCACGGCCGATGCCGCCGCCGCCGTGGACGTGCAGGCGGCCACCGCGGCCGGCCAGTGCACGGTGTGGTGTGAGCACCAGCCGCAGTTGGGCCCGGCAGGCACGGGTCCGCCACAGCCCGAGGGTCGCCGGGGCTGCGCAGCCGCGGCTTGCGCCTGGCCGCTGCCCTCCCGCTCGCAGCGCGACCCAGAACGGGGCGATCTGCTTGTGATGTTGCCCTGCGATACCGTTGTGGCCGATTTGTGCGTGACTTGTCCGGTGGCTTCCTCCCGAGTCTTCGCCGCGGCAAACACGCCAGGCGCTGCCGCTCAGCTGATGGACGACAGGAATTGCGACAAGTATGGCCGCTCCGGCACGGGCGCGTGCCGCTTTGTGTCCCTGTCGCATGAGACGTTTGGCCGTGTGGGATGGGTGCGTTCGCCTTTCTGAATAAGATCGCTGACTTTGCTGCGGCTTCGGGGCCGCGTCCAGGCGAGCGTTCTTGCAGAATGCCATGTGTGAACTCTCCACCACTCTGTGCCGTGGTGTGACGCGCCAGGTCCTCGCTGCGGCTCCGTTGCGCACGCGGCTGGCAGGCCGGGCGGTGGTGCCTGGCCACGCTGTCCTGTCGGACTGCTGTAGGCGGCCGCTGGCCGCCGTGATGGACCGGGGGCCGCGGTTGCAGCGGCGCAGGCCGGCCCCACGTCTTGTCGTGCTGGCCCGCCCTGCCTTCCCGCGGATGGATGTGGGCTGCCGCGGGGAGAGCGATGCGGCACCGCCAGTGCCCTTCGCACCCCGCCCTCAGGCCCCTGCCAGGCAGGCGGAGGGGGAGGGCTGGTATGCCATGCGCTGCGGGGGGCGCGCGCCCCCGGGCTCTCATGGTCGGTGGGCCCGTGGTGGAGTGCTCGAGTGGGGCCGGCTGTGGTGGGGGTGCTGCTGTTGGGGGGTCGGTGGTGGCCGGGTTTGCTGGGGTGGGCGGTAGTACGCGGTGTGGCTGGTGGTTGCTGTGTGCGGCTGTGGCGTGGGTGCCGCGGTGGTGGGGCCCCACCACCGGTGCGGGTGTGCGGGGGGTGGTTGGCCGTCTGCTTTCCTGCTATTGCCCTCACTGCCGGGCTCTTGCTTTCATCTCCGAGTAACACTCTACGTATACATGGTGGCCCAAGGTCATGGAACAATCTCATACTTGTCACAATCCGCGTGAGCAGCGCTACAGGATGTGGCTGGCTACACTGGTTACCTGTTGCAAATCTGTAATCGGTTTGTCGCAAGCCATAATGCATGCACTTATGCGCATCAGTGACTACAGGGCACACCTGTAGCCACTCGAGCTCCTGCATGTCATCGTGGACATGTCATCTTGAACAGGCCTGGGCTGACCGCAAGGCACGCTGATAGCGCCAGGCGGAGAGTACCGGGTCTAGATATAATGATGTTGCTATGTATCGATTGTGTTTTCGAGACAAGCTGAAGGTGTGTCCAGATACAAACTCGATGACGGAGGCCGGCGTTCAATCGATGGTCGAAAATATGGGCTGGCTGCAAGCGCTTGTAATTGTTCGATGTTTCTGCTACACTGTTAACTCGAAGTCACGCTATGCTTATGGTTGATCCGTGCAACTGCAGCACGAATATACACAGTTGCGCGGTTCCATCAGGCGCACCCGGGCCGAAACTTGGGTACAGGCCTGCCCAGTCAGAAATGCCAGCTGTGCTCTGAGCTTGCAAGCAAGGGGCATTGTCCTGGTGGGTTACAAACTTCGCAGTCGTGCATGCGTGTGTTACATGCATGTGCGACAACATTAGCTCAACCACTTGTGAGAGCGGTCAAAACGTCGAAGTGGCTACGGTTTCGTGTCTGTCAATTACCGGACCACATAGGCCTAGGAGAAATACCTATAGAATCACTTCATCACACGTTCTGTAGCCTGTAAGTTGTCGATGATTGCGTACGTACTGCTCATGATCACATATACACACGCGCGCGCGCAGATGCCGGTACCGGTGCGAGCATGCGCATAAACATGCTTCCGACGACTTGCTCGTGAGTTCACTTGTGCGAATTCAATAGCTATAGAGCGGCGTGCCACGTACCTGTACATGTGTGCGTGCCATACTATAGAACTATACTAGCTATTATTCAGTAGTAGTGGCACGTAGTAGTAGTGGCAAATTACGCATCACTGATCAGACTTGGCAGTGGGATTGCGCCACAATCGGGGTTGCGGAGTGGTGCGCGGCAGCGTCGGCATGCATCACGCCACGCGTTGCAACTGCGCACGGCAGCAAAGAGCCGGAGTTTGCTGCGCGGTTGCCTGCAGGGCTCAAGATCTCCCCCCAAAACATGGGCACGGCGATGTGTGCCTGCATGGCTTCATCATGCATGCCTCCGACGGGCGGCTGCCGTGTTCGACCTTGCGGTGGTGTCACCTGAACGTTCGGTCACCTGCCAGTCCGCAGTGACATCGGTGCGCGTGTGGTGGCCGCTGTCGGCACCGGTGGTTGCTTCATCGGGTCCCACGCGCTTCGCAATGCCGAGATCCCGGTCGGCATCACCTCATGGGCACGGCAGCGGCGCTGTGCTGCCGCACCCACCTCTGCTGTTGCGTCGAGCCGCCTCAGGAAACATCCCCGCCCACCTCCAGATCCTGTGTTACGCAACCTGCTCGTGCAGGGGCTCACAAATTTATCAACGGAAAGGGTCTCTTTCATGCACTCGGGTGTTGCGCCGCACACGCAGCACCCGTCTTCTGCTGTGTGCCCCATCATGGCGCTGTGTTCATCTCATCTTCCTGGCGATTGTGCTGTGCAGTATGCTGCAGTATGGTACTGCGCATCCACCCAATGCATGTCTCTGGAAGCTCGATCCTTTGTGAGCGCGAGGTGCACGACACGCATTCTGGTTTCGGTGCTGGTGACCTGCGCAAGCACCGGTTGCGCCCCATTGAGCATCTACTGCTGTCCTGCCCTTGTTTCTCCTTCCACGGTGTGTCATGGTATTGCCTGCCTCCGGTCGAATCTTCAGCGCACTGTCGCGGATGACAGCGCTGCGAGTGCTGTCGTAGACCGTGCTCTTTCCAGCTACACTTTGTACAACGGTGTTGCGGCTGCATGCACCGCTCCTTTCTTCACTGAGTTACGCGGCTGCCCTGCCATCCTGTGTCATGTGTGTGTCGCCCGGCCCGCCTGTGGCCACTGCACGTGCAGAGTACTCGCCATGTGCCTGCTTCTGTGGCGGCCACGGCAACCTGGACTTTACCCTTATGCTCCCTCTGCTCTCCTGTCTGGTGGGGTTGTGCTTGTTGAGCGTTCTTCCGCTCCTGTCCACAGGGGTGCTATAGCCGATGTCTGTTTGGGTGTGGTGTGATGCTCGATTGGTTTAATTCGTTCTTGACAGTAATGGCGAGCAACAACTAACGAAGTCTCATTATTTCAGTTCCTTCACATTACACTGTTTGATACGAATACTCTAGTGTTCATACTCTATGTCGTGGTACGGTCGTACCACCATGAGAACAGGCGATCCCATCAGAACTCGAAACTTGGGCCTGGTTGGGCAGGATTAGCACTGGGCTGAGTGACCTCCTGGGAATCCACTATGCTGTACCGCGCTTGCTTCGATTGTTGTGTGCTTCCGCCACATCGGATTGTGCTGAAAGTGCCTGGTGCCGGGACATCATAAAGCCGTGGCAGCTGTGTCGGCCTTAGCGTCCATTCAGATCTGGAAAGTTCATTCAGATCTAGAAAGTCCGCATTGTGGCCATGCTGGCGTCAGATCGCCACCCGGCTCAACTGCCTCCCCCACCATGCTGGCGTCAGATCGCCACCCGGCTCAACTGCCTCCCCCACCATGCTCCCTTCAACACCATGCTCTTTTCAACGCTGTGTTGTCTTTGCTGCCTTGTAAATACATGCCAAACACGGTTGACAGGCCGTCAGTCAGCTGAGCCTGTTCCTCTCGCACTCGGGATGTGCAAACTGGTCCAGAGGCGCGTCAGCTGTAAGCCTTAGGTATAGGCCTTCAGCTTAACCCGCTGCACCTCAAGAGTTTGGATAAATTTGGAACAGTTTGAAAAAAGCCGCTAGGTTGGTCAGGTACCATGCTAGCCTCGCATGCACGCCACAGTGCACGTGTCGCGCACATCGGTCAACTCGCAGATTATAATTAGCTAATTATATTATATATTAGCTAATTATATAGGCAGCTGCATATATATACAGGGTCAAGCATTGCACCACCACAAGTGCGTAATTACCCAGTCACCTCTCCCTCTATAAGGCTGCTCCAGGGTCCACATGTGGCCGCGAGGGAGAGGTGACTGGGATCTGAGGGACCAGGTGGCCCTCAGTGGGCAGCAGAGAGGATCCGCGCGAGCGCCTTGAGCGCTAATTGGTTCAAATCAGCCGAGTATGTGAGCTGTCACTGCGGCACACACCAGTGTGAGGTCTCTTGGTTGCTTGCTTGTTGTCGCCCTTGCTGCTGGGCTCCTGCACCGCTCTCGGCAGCATACACGTGTGACACACCGGTGTGAGGTCTAGAGCGCTTCCGGCCGCTGTGCATCGCTCGTCAGCAGCACGGCCACGTGTGTGTGTGTGTGTGTGTGTGTGTGTGTGTGTGTGTGTGTGTGTGTGTGTGTGTGTGTGTGTGTGTGTGTGTGTGTGTGTGTGTGTGTGTGTGTGTGTGTGTGTGTGTGTGTGTGTGTGTGTGTGTGTGTGTGTGTGTGTGTGTGTGTGTGTGTGTGTGTGTGTGTGTGTGTGTGTGTGTGTGTGTGTGTGTGTGTGTGTGTGTGTGTGTGTGTGTGTGTGTGTGTGTGTGTGTGTGTGTGTGTGTGTGTGTGTGTGTGTGTGTGTGTGTGTGTGTGTGTGTGTGTGTGTGTGTGTGTGTGTGTGTGTGTGTGTGTGTGTGTGTGTGTGTGTGTGTGTGTGTGTGTGTGTGTGTGTGTGTGTGTGTGTGTGTGTGTGTGTGTGTGTGTGTGTGTGTGTGTGTGTGTGTGTGTGTGTGTGTGTGTGTGTGTGTGTGTGTGTGTGTGTGTGTGTGTGTGTGTGTGTGTGTGTGTGTGTGTGTGTGTGTGTGTGTGTGTGTGTGTGTGTGTGTGTGTGTGTGTGTGTGTGTGTGTGTGTGTGTGTGTGTGTGTGTGTGTGTGTGTGTGTGTGTGTGTGTGTGTGTGTGTGTGTGTGTGTGTGTGTGTGTGTGTGTGTGTGTGTGTGTGTGTGTGTGTGTGTGTGTGTGTGTGTGTGTGTGTGTGTGTGTGTGTGTGTGTGTGTGTGTGTGTGTGTGTGTGTGTGTGTGTGTGGTGTGTGTGTGTGTGTGTGTGTGTGTGTGTGTGTGTGTGTGTGTGTGTGTGTGTGTGTGTGTGTGTGTGTGTGTGTGTGTGTGTGTGTGTGTGTGTGTGTGTGTGTGTGTGTGTGTGTGTGTGTGTGTGTGTGTGTGTGTGTGTGTGTGTGTGTGTGTGTGTGTGTGTGTGTGTGTGTGTGTGTGTGTGTGTGTGTGTGTGTGTGTGTGTGTGTGTGTGTGTGTGTGTGTGTGTGTGTGTGTGTGTGTGTGTGTGTGTGTGTGTGTGTGTGTGTGTGTGTGTGTGTGTGTGTGTGTGTGTGTGTGTGTGTGTGTGTGTGTGTGTGTGTGTGTGTGTGTGTGTGTGTGTGTGTGTGTGTGTGTGTGTGTGTGTGTGTGTGTGTGTGTGTGTGTGTGTGTGTGTGTGTGTGTGTGTGTGTGTGTGTGTGTGTGTGTGTGTGTGTGTGTGTGTGTGTGTGTGTCCTTGTACCACGCATGCATGAATCACTATGCATGCATGCCCAGCGTGCACTGCGGCGCCTCGCCATGCGTGATGGTGGGAGCTACTGCGGGCCACGCCGGCTGCACCCACTGGTGTTTGGCCGGGATGGCAGGAGCCTCCCAACGGTGCTAATGCATGCAATCCAAGTTGGGCCGGGATGGCATGCACCTCGAGTGCAAACGAGCAATTAAGACTCCTTCAGCCTAGCCCGCCCAGTCAGATCCCCGTTGGGTGTCCTTGTACCTCAGAGCTACCTTGAGAGCGCACACACCAGCCGCAACTTACTTTGTAGGAGGAGTCTGCGTGGGAGGTTCCTGCTCACTGCTTGCCCACAAACGAAGACGAAGGCAGACCAGGCACCATCCGGGTTTTGGTTGAAGTCACTCAATTGCGCTGGCCAGTGATATCGATCAGGGGCAGATGGGCTGCGTGTGTGTTGGTATGTTGCCTGTACCTGTCGGATCCTAACCCCCCAACCCCCCATCCCCAGACTCAAGCTTAAGAAGTGGCATGCGCAGGAGGAGATTGCGCAGGCCAACGCCTGCTGCCCGGACCCTTCCGGTACAGTTCTATTATTAGATAGTATCACCGTGTCCACCAGGACGGCCTGGCGTACACTGACACCTATGCCATGAGGGTGTGTCGGGATGTGCAGCTGTGCGGCGGTGCTGCTGTGTGCTCTGCGCGCTGCCTGCTGGGCCGTTGTGCCGCTGTGTGTTTTCCGCCATGACAACGAGCAGGCCACAGCGGCAGACATGTGCAAGAGCCGGACGTGTACAAGAGCCGGCGCCAGCAGTCCGCCGGAGCATGCGGCATGCACACGCCTCCCGGTTCGCCAGGCCTAGAATATTTCCACAAGTTGTGCGACACTGCTTGCGAAACAGGGTGTGCGTTACACTGTGATAGATCTAGTGTGGCAGAATGTGCACTGTGAGTCTACGATGTTCGCCCGCAGCAACATGCAACGTCACAGCCTGCACTTCGCACACAGCTCAATCAATGTCCTAGGTATCAATGCCAACTCACAGCAGTATGCAAACAAAGTCCAAGAAACACGTACCTGCCATTCAGCCAGTCAAACACAATGACTGGTGAACTGGCAGTCAGTCCTATATGTGACAGCTAACTCGCTGATCACCATGCAAATCTATGCATCAACGTCCTACTCCCGCAGTCTCATGCATGCATTGCTGCGCTGCACCTGCGGCCACACCAACGACTAGCTTGCACTCAGTTGCCTAAAGCCTAGATCTGCCACATCTAGGCCCCAGCAGCGCCAAGGCACAGAGCAGTCAACAGGCAAACAGACAAAGCATCACAAGTCCCAAGGCCGCTCAGACCTAAGGCCGCTCTGTTATCAGCTGTTACCTGCAGCGCATAAGTCCCAAGGCCACTCTCCGCACGAGCAAATGCTAGAACGGAGCAGTGCCGGCCCGGAAGCAGGGTGTGTGGCCGCCGGCCCAGATGCATATGCTGAGCGTGCCCTGCCACGGCAGCGCGTGTTGGGACAGAGGCAGGCCGCGCCAACCCGCCGCACTCGGGTGAGCGGCCATATATAGGGCCTCACCAGGAGCGGCCTGTCAAGCGCCTCTGGCCTTTCAGCGCCTTGCGGAGGCCCTCGAGGGGCGCTGCTTCAAGCCTCGTTGCCTGGATGAGGACCTGGAGGCATGCATTGATCCGGGGGCGGGGGTAGAGAGCTCTCTGAGCGAGGAGAGCTCTTTGCAGGCGGTGCGGATGGCAATGGGGGATGAGGGCATCAGTGGTTCGTTCGCACATTGGTAGATGACGAACGCATCGGCCTGTCAACCGTGAATGCCATGTATTTGCTAGGCAGCACAGACAACGCAGCGTTCAAGGGAGCATGTTAAAGGAGGTGGTTGAGGCGGGCCGCGATCTGCCGCCAAGCTGGGCCACCTGCCCAGCAGGGACCACGCCGTGGACCTTGTAGATCTGAATGGACACCAAAGCCGCACAGCCGTCGCGCTGTGCTGATGTCCCGGGGTCAGGCACTTGGTGCAATCGCTGCGGTGGTGGGTGACGGCGGGCGGACTCCAAAAGCAATACAGCACAGGGGATTCCCAGGAGATCACTCAGCCCAGTACTAATCCTGCCCAACCAGGCTTAAGTTGCGAGTTCTGATGGGATCGCCTGTTTTCCTGGTGGTATGACCGTATTACAAATCATCAACTGAAAATCAATCATCAACTGAAAATTATAATACTAATATATGCAGTTTGTACGGTCTCAAATAATGAGGTTTCGCCAAGTTGCTCGCCGGTCAAGCACAGACCAAACTTTGTACACTGTTCAGCCTCCGCCCCAACAGCTGATCGAAGGCTGTGCCCAATGCAAGGCATGCCGATGTGCTATCACAATGCCACCATAGCATGGCTATGACGGCATCACACGGGGTCAGCCACCGCAGTGCACGTGCATGCGCATGCGGTCACACGACCAGTGCTTCAGTCAACTGCAGCCGCTATGGAAGAGGTCGAGGACACGGGCGCTCGTGTGTCTTACACAGTGATAGATCTAGGACCCATTATTCAGTCGACTGGAACATGTCGAGGATGCGGGCGCTCCTGTGTGACCCGCTGCAGCATGACCACTGCCGTGCGAGAAGAATGGGTGAACAGTTGCTAGCAATCTCGCATCAGAAGAAGCTTTGCTGTTATAACGCCACCATGCGATGGCTATGACGGCATCCATCTGAAGAACCTTGCTGCTTTCAATTACAGGAAAAGATACGCACATTTGGTGTTGGCAGTGAAGACCATGCCAGACTTATGCTGACTGAACGCTGAGGTGTCAGATTGCTGTGGCACCACCACACACCACTGCTTCCACAAATGACCAGCGTGAGTGCAGAGACTGCGCCTCTGCTTGACGCTGCTTGAAGAGGGCATGATGCACCCACGCTTGGCCATGACTGCCAGGAGCGCGTCAGGTGTACTGCTGTGGACCTTCTGTGGATGGGATGCAGAGCAGCGAGCCACATAATGTCATATTGGGAAGTGTGCGAGCTCTTGTTTGCAGACCGCAGCAAAAAGCTGACGCTTGTACACCACAAGCGCTGCTGTGCACACTTTGGTGTACCCGTTGCATGAATGTGATGGTGAGTGGCCGACCTGCATGTGTGAACTCACAGCCAATGCAAAACAATTGACAATGCAATGTCGTTCTGGCATTTGCTCGTGCGGCGCGTGGCCTTGGTGCTTGCGGTGGCCGGTCTGTTTATCTGCATGTTGCCTGGTCTGTTGCCTCGGCGCTGCTGAGTCCTAGATCTATCACTGTGTAACACAATGCAATGTCGAAGATGCAGTGAAAGTCAGGCTGCTGTAGGCGGAGCTGGTCGTCACAGAAGACCGATTTGCTCTAAATGGCTGCGTTGTCCCTGGCAGGCCATTCTTGCCTTTCAATACATTGCTGCATTCTGCACAACGGCTAGTACAACCCGGCTGGCACTGAATAAACTGGGTGACCAACGCAGCGACGCCGCAATCTGCCCAAGCAACATACGTATCCCTCCGAAATTTGTTCCCTGGCGCATACATCTGTAACGTATCTCGGCCCTTGGACAGGACTGGGCGTTCACAAGGCATCGCGAGCTCGAGGGCACGCCCCGTGTGCTAGACATGGTGGTCTGATGATCGCCTGGACAACGACGGCTCCGATATTTTAGCAGAAGTAACATTATCCTCTCACAGTTTTCTGTTGGTCTCGCAATTACTTACGGGACTGAGATTGCTTGGTCTTTCGTTGGAGCGCTGACAAGCGTCGGTGTGGCGCCGTTTGGGCGTTGCCAGCACGACGGAGCTGTGTGCCGTGGTGCAAGTCGGCAACTTCATCTTCTTGAGCTGCTTGCCAATCTGGGAATCGCGCTTGTGTGTGAAAGCTAATGTTGTCGGACTTGATCTGGATCGCTGCGTTGTCAGGCAGCGAACCGCAGTACGGCATTATTTGAAACATAGCCGACATGGTGAGAGCACACACAGATCAGTCAGGAACAAACTCCGTCGACTGTCGTGTGGTCTCGATCAATCGATTCAGTCCAGAACAAGCCGGGTGCGAAGGCCGTGATCAAGATAGCACGGTGTTCAAACGTTACACCTTCACCAGGAGCGCTGGCACTATCAACGCAGATTCTATCACCGAGCTGCTGCATCAGTGTCTGGCGTGTTCCGATGATGGGTGGCTTGTGGTGTGAACGTTCGCAATCAGATCAGACACCGTGTGGCGTTGGTGGAAACACAAACTTGTTATGATCGAACGTCGAGCGCGCGGCATCGAATGTGTAAAACACCTTGCAGAGACCAGCCGAACACAACAGACATCACCGATTGGGCGCCATCTCATACCTGTCGATGTGATTGCAGTTTGCATGTTGTGACTAACGTAAACAATATCTCATAATGGTCGCGTTGGCCTCGCTGGCAATCGTGGCCGCGCTCCTCGGCTCACCTGCAGTCGCCTCGTTGGCGACGGAGCCGGGTGCAGGACATGGAATCGCCTTACTTAGTGGAACTGCCATGGTGCGATGTCTGCGTGTTCCTCCTGGCTTGCGCCTGCAACCTAGGCGCACGAAGAATGGTCACGGAAACGCCTCAGCTCCCGAGCTAATTTGGCAACACTCCATCTTGTGCCACACAGTCTAAAACGGCTTGGCAAAATCAGCTGTATCGAGCTGTGGCCAGAGTTCCTTCCGGCCTTGGCGTTGTCGTGTGCATTACATGCCGTAAATTCGTTGCCACGCGCGCCCATCATGATGGCGCCTGCAACACGCCGGAGTGTTCCGCTTGCATACAAGCAGTACTGCATCTTCTCCTGCTCCGGCTCTGCTGAGCAAAAGGCCGCCTGCCTGAACCTGCACACCTGCTTGTGACGCCGTTATCGGCAGCCTGGCCTACCGCGGATACCGTGCATGCCCCCGGCAGGAATGCGCGCTGAACAGCAACTTCACTTGGCTGTGGTAGTGCAGGACGTCGTCGGAGTCGACGCCATCCCAGAGCACCAATTAGTACACCTCGCTGAGCATAATGAGGCAGTCGAGATCAGGCAAGGGCATCGCAGAGCGCTGCTGCAATCCAAGACTGCCTCCTCGAAGAAGAAAAATTCCAAGGGCAAGTCCAAGCCCAAGAAGTCCACCAGGCGCAAGCGATCCTCGACGCGGTCACGCAGCAGGCGAGGCCGCAGCCCCGCCCGAAAGACACGCGCCAAACCCAAGCGCAAAGCCACCTCCAAGCCACCCTCGCAGCCCAAGCGCAAGCCCGCCCCCAAGCGTTCCCGCAAGCCCACCGCAAAGCCCAAACCAGCCCCAAAGAAGAAAAAGTCCGCCCCGAAGCCGCCCAAGCCTGCCCCTAAGCCCTCGCCCCGTCCCGCCCCTCCCGCCAAGACGATCGAATCCGTCATCACCACGTCCGTCTCCAAGTGCGGCTCCGTGATGTCCGAGATCCCCACCGGCCGGCACCAGCCGTTCCTGAAGCCGCCGCCCGAGGCCGCGAAGGAGTACGCCGGCGTGGTAGGCGCGGATGGCAGGTTCAAGATGGCTTACAAGACCATCAAGCGCGGCGGGGAGTACTGCACAGCGGCGGGCTCCAAGGCAAAGACGGTCGTGTTTGGCGGCATGATGTTCTGGCACAAAAATGACAAGTGCTTCCTGCCGCCGACGCAGAAGGACGGCAGCCCCTGCTGCGAGATGTTCATGTGGCAGCCCAACACTGCAGGCTTCTACTACGACAACTGCTCCATGAGGTGCGCTGTGCTGTGCTGTGCTTCTACTAGGACAGCTGCCCCATGCGATGCGACCCGTCAGCTGCCGCGGCCCGGGTCGTGGCCGCGCACAATCATACATGCATTCACCGCCTGCCCGCCGTCCGGCATGCCGCGGCAACCACGCAGCCGAAGCGATTGTTCAGTTCACTGACCGGATGCTCCAAATCCCAATCATGCACCAGGCCGTACAACAATGCTGCTTTACTGTTACACACAATACACACTCGCACCCAGATCTGCCAAGCAGATGTTCCCCGTCATTGGTTTCACCGCCGTTGGAGTGCGGCGTGGCTCGCCCGGCAGCACAGCGAACCGGCAGCAAAGCGCACCGGCAGCACAGCGCATCGGCGGAACCAGCCTCACACACGATCGTGCCTGACTGATGTGATGATGGCTCGAGCGAGTGCCATCACCCGAGCCGCCTGCCACACAGACAATGTTGTGGCCTGCCACTGGTACAAGCCCGTGCCGCTGCAGGATGGAGATTGAGGGTGACGGCAAGTGGTGGTTCACGACAGAGGTGCCCGGCGACGAGTCCAAGGTCGGCTGGGGCCCTGACCCCGCGCCCCACATCCATTACGACATCCGCTGCTCCGGCTGTGCCGCCACCAGCGCATACGACACCTCCAAGTACCAGTACTGGAGCAAGTTCTACGCGGAGCGGATCTGCACGCATGAGAAGTGTGGCGACGTCGACGCTGCGGACCACCTGTCAACGAAGACGAAGGGCCCCGGGGGCGTCACACTGTTCAAGTACAACTTTGAGCTGCCCGCAAAGAGCAAGGGCAAGCTCTGATGCGGACATATATGCCTCGTTCAGGCTCCGCATCTGCAGAGCTCCGCGGTGGATGTGGACACTCTCGTCAGCTGCGTTGAACACGATTCGATGACTGTGCACAGGGGCAGCCGGTCATGCGTGGCCAGTCATGTGTGGCGTTTGCGTGGGGCACCGATCCACTTGCTGTGGGTTGTATACGTATTAGATGACTTGCCTTAACAATTACCGGCAGGGTGGGAATGGAGCATGCGTTGGGAGTGTGTTGGGGACAGATAAGTGCAGCGGCAGCGGCGGCCACCGGGGCGTCGGGGCAGCTGGCAGGCCGGCAGCGGCGGCCTGTGCTGCCGCTGGCTTACGCATTGTCGTGCTGTTTGGCGAAGTCTGCGGGTTGCGGTCGTGTGCCCCTGCCGCCGTTTGATAATTGATCCGGTGGGTCACCGGTACGCGTATGCTGTCATAACGAATGAAATGGGAGGTGTGTAGACGGGTGTGGCTGAGGTGGCTGCCATGTCGGATATCCAGGGTCGCGTGTGCCTGGACATTGTGCTGCGCGCTTCCAGCGCAGCCATCTAGACGTGATGAAGAGACGGCCGAGCGCAGCAGCAGCACGCGTGACATGGCCGGGGCTGAACCGACGCTGGTAGACACATCGGGTGTCCCATGGGACCGAGGTGCTTGCGGTGGAGCAGGGCAGCGTAGCAGGCAGCGCAGCAGGCGCTACTGGCAATGGCGATCCAGTGTAGACTGCTGTCGCGATCTTTTGGCAGTGCTGCGTTTTGAGATGAGGTGAAGGAGGAGGATGATAACATTCAGTTGCTGTAATCCTGTCATTGTGTGTGACTGGTCTGCATCATGCACACGCTGGTGCCAGGCAACCTGCGCAAGCTGGTGTCAGGTGGGAGCACACTCCCAGCACACTCGGACAACTAGGCAGCCTTGACCCAGAGACTCGACTTCTGTTGCCCTGCCATTGATCCACCACAAATCAAGGTTACTGATCTTCGGGAACAGTGTGAGCCGAGATTGGGTCTGCTGGCCGAATATCGGTTTCCCTGAGGTGGTTCGCAAATTTGCATCACATGGCAGGCAGCAGCATCTGGGGGGGCAAGGCGGGCTGTGTGCACAGCCCAGCCCACACCGAGGAGCTTCAGCCCTGGGGTGTTTTTGCACGAAGCGAAGTGAGGATCTATAAGCCATTACCACTTCTTCAGGTACCTGGCCAGCGCTTTGGCGTACCAGGGATGCCTGCCGTTGTAGCTACCATCGTCGGTGGTGACAGGCATCCTCAGCCGTGACAGCACAGCGCAATACCTTGGACATGTCGATTGCTACGTCAGAAATTCATTAAGCAGCTGAAGGGCCTGGCGGGTGAGTTGACCGCTGAACAGAGCTACTCCTACTCCTGGCGTGCGGTTCTAACATCATATTGCATGGCAGCCTGGAGGTTTGTTCTAGCTTGTTGAGAAGCGTGTCAGGACAGAGCAGCACGTCTCCGGAATGCGATATATGTTCAATTGCCGGCGGTATGAAGACTGAGGTGGCTGAAACAATTATCTAGCCATTAGAAGTATTTCTGGCATCCATTCATCATGGCAGGCGCTGCTTTGTCGACACTCTTCCTGCTTGCGGCAAGCGCCCAAGCGGCCCTGGGTGCACCCACTAACCAAGATCATGACAGCGACACAGTACACATAGTATTCTCCAACCATCTGGTGCGAATCTGTCTGGTCACTGCCGTGCAACAGAGCCTCGCGCTCAGGCGTGCGGAACAGAATCGTTGCGCTCGCTGCGCTACCATGGGGAATGGAGGAGCACCTAAAGATTGCTCAATTCTAATTGATATATATCAATATTGTAGGCTTTCTTTTCTGCTTGGTCTACTCGCCACAATCGTGTTGCAGCATGGGCGCGCGCAGATCTCCTGGGCAGGTTGTCTACTGCTTGCGCGAGCGTGTCCGTATGGTTCCACATGGCATTGCATACAGGACATCGGATTTGGAGGCATTTGGCCGGAGCTGGGCTTCGACGACAATGTCATCAACATGTACTTTGACTGGTACATCCCCACGGCCATCCGCATGGGACAGTACTTTGAGGAGACCAGCGGCACAGAGTCCCACGTCTATACGATGCACTCATACATCGCGTCTCTGTACATGTCCTGCCCTCCGGGCATGGGGCTGCACTGCCCAACTGCCAGTCAACAAAAGGAGTTCTGCCAAGCTGTCACAGATGGCCACATCTCCTGGACAGCCTTCCCACACAACGCCCAGATGGAGCTCATGGACGAAGAGACGATCCTCGGGGCACTGCAGATGACCCACGACCTCGACCACATGTGTGGCGTCCCAGTCAAAACCGTCATCAGCCAGGTTTGACCCGCCTAGCCTCACACACACCAGCACCCAGCCTGCCGCGGCCTCCGCCACGACATACATACACCAGCGTCGTGACAACTATGCACCGCCATGCACCACCCGCGACGCTATTCTGTGTCTGCTGTGCCTGTCTTGCAGTCCCTGCAGGGCTGTATGTGGCTGCACCTCACACATGCATTGGCACCCGGGTTGCCACTCTGATCATGCATGCATGAGCGCTGACATGCACCGCCGCAGGCCAGGGCAGTCAGCACACGCATGTGTGCAGCGTGACGTTCCGGGAATGACAAGGGCAGTGCTCCCCGTCATCACGGAGCTCTGGTGGGGCCCCGTGGTGCGTGCTGTGTCCGTCGGCGTCAACAGCGCGTCCGCACCGCCGGACGTCCCCCTCAACACGCCCTTCGTGTGGCGCGAAGAGGCCACCGACTCCCAGCTCATCGCCTTCTGGCACGCCGGTGGCTACGGAGGCGAAACAGTGTACAAGGGCCACACGCTGCCGCTCACGCCGGCCGGCGACTGCGTGCGCACGCCCGCGCGCGCCTCCGGCTCGCGGGACATCCTCTGTTTCAGCTGGCGAGCTGACAACAAGGGGCCGTTCGAGGACCCGAAGGACGTGCGTACCACACCCCCGCTACACAGCAAACCCCTCGACACTGGAGCTTGGTTGAGCATTCCCGGCTGCAGCGACTCTGATCGACAGCTCGGATAGCAACTGTTGGACACGGTCGTCCCATGGTCTGCAAGGGTATCACGTGTTAATGGTGGCCCGCAGAGCCACCCTCGCAGCGATCGCCCCTCGCATGCTGGCCGTGACAGTTCGCCATGACTGTTATGCATGCGCATCAATGCGCACACAGTCATGTGTGCACATCGATTTAGTATTTTGCACGTGCTGTGCGCTGGACAGACTAGTCCATGTGCTTTGCTCAGACTTGACTCGGTTCCCTTTCTGCTGCGTGCTGCACGGAATCAACAGACCACTCGAGAGTGACGCGTGCTGCGTGCTGTGCAGCAGCCGCACACATCAGCGCTGCATCGGCATATGCATCATGCTGCGCGCTGTGCGCTACTGTGTTGCGTTCTGTGCCTGTGCAACACCTTCCCGGTCTCACAATCACACCACAGTCAAGCTCCATGCCCTGCCCCTGCCCATAGCACGCATGCCATGCATGCAGGTGATGCTGATCTTTGAGGCGGCGCGCGCCGCGTTCCCGGGCGCGACGGTCAAGGCGTCGACTTTTGAGAAGTTTGTGGACAAGCTCGCGCCGCACGCGGACGCGCTGCCGGTGGTGACAGGGGAGATCGGCGATACGTGGATCCACGGCGTGGCGAGCGACCCGGTCAAGATGAAGGAGTACCGCGCGATGATGCGCATGCGCTCGCAGTGCCTCTATGACGGCGGCTGCGTCATCCAGGTGCGCCTGCTTCCCACCACCGCTTCCCACCGCCGCTTCCCCCAGAGCACCTGCTGCCGAGCTCGACAAAGCCACAGCCCGTGATCCCAGTAGTAACACATCTGAGTTCAGTACTTGCTGCATCGCCTGGTCGCTGCGCACTCCAGCACTCCGTCAGTGGGTCCGACACGCAGCACGCAGCACGCACAGCGCGTGTGGCAGCACGACGTTGCCTGCAGTGTAAACCGCTCCTCCCGCTTCACCTCATGTCCGGCCGAGGCCGCAGCCGGACCACTGCATGTAAGATGAGAGGGCCAACAGTGTTCGGCCAACAGTGCGCGTGCACCATGCATGCGCGTGCACCATGCATGACCCGGCATTCCAAAACTGCATGCTGCTGTGCATGCGCTACATGCTGCGGGTGAGTACGAGTGGTTTCATGCAGGACCCGGCGTTCCAGAATTTCACGCGCCTCTTCCTGAAGGTTCCGGAGCACACATGGGGCATCGACACGAAGAGCGCTCCGGCGTCGTGGGGCGTCTGGGGGAACGACGACTTCCGAGCGGCACTGAAGGATAACCCCAAGTTTGCGCAGGCTGAGCAGTCATGGAGCCGGCAGCGGCAGTATATCTCGTGGAGCCTGCAGGTGCTCGCTCCTGCCACGCACCCGCCCCTCCCTCCCTCCTCGCCACTCCCCCCGCCCCCCTCCCATACAAAGCTTGACCTTGAAATGTCTCAATTCGTCAACAAGAAACGCTGTGTGTCATCAGTGTGATGCTGTCGGCATGTGAGGCGGCTGTACATCTGCATGCGCGCGGCCAGGGTAAGCATGCCGTCCACAGCGCACGCCGTCCACAGCGCAGGCCTGAGCACACACACTCCGTCTCAGGAGGCCCTTTGCACAGGCCAAAACCGAAAACGGAAGCCTGTGTCAGTCCTGTGAACAGCAGCCTCCAGATTATATTCTACCTCTACGGCCTTCTACCTCTACGGCCATGATATTCTACCTCTTTGACAGCACGCAGCACACCGCCGGCGCTCGAACGAGGCGCCTGAACAAGGCGATCGAACGAGGCTCGTTTTCGATCGAGGCGCGGCCGCGATGAGCGGGGAGCTGACCTTGACACTGCAATTACGCCAATGTTGCAACACTGCTGTAAAGCCCCTGCTGCAACCATCAAAGGATGACAAGGCTGTTCATCACATCAACTTCTGCAATGTCGTGGGATCATCCCATCAAGCATTGCAGTGCCGCTGGTGCAGGCGCTGCACGGCCCGGTCCGGCTGATGCCACCACACTGACCAGCACGCAGCACACAGCACGACCTGCGCCCTACCGCACGCGCCCATGACACGCCGCACAGTAGGCAGTCAATCTTTTGTGTTGCGTGCTGTGCATGCTGCGACCATGCACGTGGACAGCGGAAGCCCCCTTGCCTTTGCGTGCCTCGTGAACTGGTTGCGCGTCAAGCATTACCTCTATCTGAGAGGTCCCTCATGTCTGAGAGCGGTGTGGGTGCAGGCGCTGGACAGGGACCCATTCGTGGCCAAAGGCATCAGCGCCGCCGACGCGGCGACCAAGCGGCCGCGGCGGCTGTCACCCGGCACGCGCACCTTTGCGGCGCAGGCGGCCGCGACCATGGAGCGCCTGCGCACGTCGCACGCCGACGCCGTCGCGCGCATCCACCCTGCCCACCTCCCAGACCTCCTCGGCTGCTCTCCTGCGTCGCGGCAGGGCGGCTCTGGTGGCACCAGCGGCCTCGAGCAGCTGCCGGGACACGTTTTGGACAGCCTACGCTGCGGCGGGGAAGACGAAGTCGTGCTGGACGCAGATGGTTGGTACATCGCCGTGAACAGCAGCACAGGTGCGGCCACAGCACACAGCACACAACACACAACACAATCTATCACAGCAGAATTACAGCATAGAATTAGACCAGCTGCTTTGACTTCTGGTGTCTTGACATCGCTCGACGCAGGGATTAACGCAGATCCGGAGCTGAGACATCCATGTGTGGAGGCTTGATATCGGGCGTCGCCATGGAGGGACCGGATGCCATCCCTTCATGGCGGGAAGGCATGGAGGGAAGGCAGCCGATCCTTCCACAGCACGCAGCACAGTTCAGAGAACACAGCATGTATCCAACCAACAGCGGCATCTGCTGGTGGTCGGTGGGTGTGTGCCGCTCCTGTTTGACACGGCCGCACCAGTTCTCCCACTCTGTCACATATGACTGTTGTGCTCCGGGGTGGATCCATACCGTTGCATGATCTCGCAAGCGAGTGCAGCCACATGCATGGGGCCCCTACTGGCATGCACAGTTCGAGCTGCACCTCTGTGGACATGTGTGCAAAGCAAAGCATTTGCAAGTCTGTTGTGACTGAAAGGGCTGGGTGCGCATAGCCCGTAGAGTGCGATGTGCATCCCACACACCCAGAGATGTGCCGCTGCCCCCGGGGAGCGTTCTGCCACTTTGTGGGGCATATCCCTGTACACTTTGTGGAGCTTATGTCAGTATCGTTGCTCCCCCTGGGGAGCTTCCACGCTGCGCCCTGCGGACCGTCCAGCCAAGTGGCTTAGCTACAGCGAGCTGCTCAAGTACCAGGTAGTACGGCCATACGTGGCTCGCGTTTTGCCACAAAAACCTGCGCGTGTCGGCACAACCTGTTCATTCCGCTCTTTGTGTATCATATAATGCATGCAGGCGCTATCACGCAGCTGCGGCGGACGTGGCCCGCCGACGACGGCAAGGACCACCCAGGCACCGACTGGGCAGCCGGCGGCGTGTTTGGGCAGCTGCAGTACTCGACCTACAGCGAGCAGTACTTCAAGGACTGGGGCGCGGGGTACAACCCCGTCGGCGCCGGCTGGTACGACGTCCCCTGGATGCGGTATGACTACGGCAAGCCCGGCGCCGGCGACGCTGCGCAGGACCGCAGCGTGGCGCCGGAGGTCATGTCGGTCAACCTCTACACCGGCGAGTACCAGGACCAGGTGGTGCGCCCCCCCCCCCCCCCCCCCCTCCCCCCCCACCCCCCGGGCGGCTCTGGCATGAGCAGCGGTTGTGCTGCTCTGTTGGCAGCTTTGGCTGTGCACTTCTGTCCTCAGCAGTGGTTTTGTCGTCAGCAGCGGTTCCACCCAGTCATGCCTGCTTATCGCGCAGCTCTGCTGCTGCTCTCCGTCGTCCGTTGTGCCGCTGCTGCTGCCGTGCGTCGCTGGTGATACAGGGACCGTGTGGCGGCCAAGCCACAGCAGCCAACCCATGGGCCCGACGTTTGTCTTGACAATTGTGCACCGAGAATACATACTGCATGCCAGTGCACCAAGCGCGCATACATCCATCTCCCAGGCTCGGGTCCACATGCCACCCAGCAACTGCGATCCGGCCAGGTGATCACCCGGCACGTAGTGTATACTCATGAGCCATGCTACGGTAGACGTGATTGTTCTCATCACAAGCCTGTTTCCTTTCAGTGTCACTGCGCTGAGCTCCCGCAAGGATTACTTGACGTTTGTATGGACTCTTATATCCATATATAAGAGTCTTGTATATATCGACGTTTGTATGGATGTTTGTACAGTGGGAGTTGCTGTGTTGCCTTGTGTCTCCGATCAATACACAGGGATAGAGGGGATGCACCCCGCAAAGCTTGGGCTGCAACACCTGTATAGAAGCCTGCAGCTGCAGTCGGGCACCTGGGCAGCTGCTGCTTGGTTAGTCTTTTCAACGCCTTTGATTCCGCAGCGATGTGACCATGAAGACCCTCCTCCACCCCGCACACGCAGGGCAGCAGCACACGCAGGGCAGTAGTACAGCCGCAACTCACACTATGTACAGGAGCACCTCGCACTGCGCCCCTGCTACCGCACGCCATAGGCGGTCCGGCTTCACACCGCACGCCACCACTGCATATGTGCGTCTGACAAAAGCCTTCTGTTACAACGCCTGCTGAGCACCAACCGCTCCAATACTCCGCTGGAGCTGTTAGTGTTGGCAGTGGAGGGGACAGCAGGTTACCGCTGGAGCACCAACCGCTCTAACATACTGCTGATTCGTGAAGAACGTGTCCTTCATTCCGTACCCTGCATGCTGCGTGCAGGGGGTCGCCATCAAGTACCGCTTTGCCGGGTGGCCAGTGGACGAGGCGGGCGCGCCACCTGTGGTCACGCTGCTGGTGCACACGTGGGCCGGCAGCGACGCCGTCATGATGGACGTGCTCTACGACCAGAAGCTCCCCACGCGCCTTCCTGAAGCGCTCTGGCTACGCTTCGCGCCGCCGGCGTCCGCAGCCGACCCTTCCACGATGCTCATCTCCAAGGTCAACTCCTGGATCAGCCCTACCGAGATCGTACGCAACCCCCTTCCCCGTTACCCCCTGCCCCTACTCCCCCCCTCCCCCTCCCACCTTCCACTGCAGAATGTTGCTGCGATGTCGCGCCTGCTCAGATTTGTGAAGCCATCACATGCATGGGCCATGTGACATGGCCTCAACGGCGATAGACTGGACACAGTATGTAACGCAGGTCACCCATCTCCCTGCTGGCAGTGCGTTTTTCCAAGGTGTTCTGTTCCGAGTTCCCGCTGAGCGTTTCTGCCCTGCAGCTGGCTGTGCCACCTGTGGCCACAGGCGTATGATGCGCTGCTGCGGCCTGATCCGACAATCACAGCTTGTGCCCTCCGTGTGTTGTCCCAGCGTCAGCGCACCCCAGCATGCGATCACTGCACACAGCGTGGCCCGTGCTCAAAGCCCGATTCCATGCACGTTCTCACAGCACGCAGCGCGGCTACAGGTCCGCAATGGCTCGTTCAACCTGCACGGCGCAATGGACGGCGGCGTGTCCCTGCGCAGCGCGCAGCACGCGTGGGAGCAGCTGCAGGTGGGCGCGATGGACACGGCGCTGGTGGCTGTGGGGGCGCCGGAGGTGCTGCCCGATATCCGCGGCCCGGCGCGGCCCGAAGACGGCCTCGCGTTCAACCTCTTCAACAACGCATGGGGCACAAACTATGTCATGTGGACGCCATATGCCGGCGGCACTGGCGCCGACATCAAGTCCCGGTGCGCCCCCTGCCGCTTATGCGCCCCCCCCCCCCAGCCCCCCCCCCCTCCGCCCCCGCCCCCGGCATGACCATTAATCCACTTTGTTCGTTTTTTGGTCAGGATACGGAGTGTTTGGGCCTAGAGCATCGCCATATCATAGCCACCTGTCTTTATCATCGAAGGTGCGATCATACCCGCCGTTACTGGGTTATGAACGGCCGTGCCGGCCTCGGAAACCATCGTCGTCCGCAGCTGGTTTGGGACATGTGGGCATGCCCGAACCTGACCGACTGCAGCATGCCGGCCCGGCTGCGGTCTGCTGTGCTGTGCTCTTTGTGCACCGGCCGCCGCAGCACACGGAGCGCAGGGGAGTGCTGAGCGACACTTTGGCGGTGTGTGCAGGTTTGTCGTGACGGTGAGAGACACCCGCAATGGCCCACAGGCGACGCCGCTGCTGCTGCGCGACCCGCTCCTCGCCAGCGTGCCCCGCCACCTCCTCATCTAGCAGCACGCAGCACGCGGATCTTCCTCGGCACGTGGATGGCCTTCCCTTGTAGACGCTAGAATGCGCTTTTCCGTGCAGCTGCTGGCACGCGCGGCATGCCGTCTCGGCGGGTCGCGCCCAGAGACGGCGCAGCACGACGGCGCAGCACGACGGCGCAGCACGACGGCGCAGCACGACGGCGCAGCACGACGGCGCAGCACGACGGCGCAGCACGACCTCGCCTCCATGGGAGGTACAGGCCAAACGCCGCATCAGTGATGTATCGTAAATCGATTGAACTGACCGTGTCGCCGCAAGCTCTGTGGCCGCGGGGCATGGCGTCAGCGGGCCGAGATGGAGCGGCCCGGTGGGTTGGGTGACGACTGGTGGGTTCTGTGATTGGCCGAAGGCAGGGGCAAGCGCCGTCACGGCTTGGAGCCTGTTCTGGAACGGCATGACAGCTCTCCAGCATACATGGGGCAGGGGGCGGGGGCACCATGGCCAGTGGCATGTCATGGCCAGTGGCCACTGCTGAACTCGCCGTGGACTGTTGCCGGTGATGCCGGCCCCGATGCGGCCACAGGCTGCCCCAGCTGGTATGTACAAAGATGTGTCTGTGCTTTAGCTGCTGGCATGCATATCGGCGGTGATGTTTCTGCTGCGTTTTTGTGGAGTATGCGCAGACTAGCCACTAACAACGGTCGCAACGGCCTAGCCACTAACAAAGGTCGCACGCGTGCGGGCCTGCTCAGAGAGAGGGAGCTGCGGTTGAGTTTTGCCAGGCTGGGGGCTATTGAAGGGGAAATGCCGCTCAAAAGCGGTCATTGCATCACTGTGGAGACTAGACTAGAATTGGAAGTGGAGGGGACAGCAGGTCACTCCGTGTAGAGGTAGCAGGCCGTGGTTGTATCAAGAGGGTGTGTATATGTATAGGTCACGTTCATAGAGTAAGTTGATCATCGCGTCTTTGAATGTGCTCGTGCCCATACTGAACAACGGTCGCAGAGACGGCAGTGCACGAGCCAACGTCTGCCATGCCACGTTGCCATCCCACGTCATCAGCGCCCACGGATGTGGCCAGGTGGCACTGGTGTTCATCCCACGTCTGTGTGTCTGTTTCCTGTGCGTCCATTACGCTTCAAGCGTACAGTCCACAGCAGCCCCAGAGTGGCTAGAGCGCACAAGAGACACAGGATGTGCGCACAACAGGATGTTGTGTCTCAACTACGGAGGGGTGGGGCTGCACTACCAGGCCTTGGTCTGAGTCGGTTCGGATGGCCACCAGCATGGCCCTGCTTCGTGCCGGTTGCTCCACACACTGACACAGCTTTGCTGCTACTTGAAGATGCATGAACACATTGCGAGTAGGTCCAACAGGATCGTGGCGAACGCCGAATCAGGCCCCCTGTTCGGAGAGGATGGGATGTGTGGTGGTGAGTCGCATGGTTGACAGGCGTTGAACACATTGTGTTCACATCGTGCTCTGCAGATTGGGAATTCAGTACGGCAGCCGCTGTCACACATGGACGCGATAAATCAGACGGCGCAGTGTGATGTTGAAACTGTCTGGAGAACTGCTTGATTACAGACAATATAGACTGCATGTAGGTTGGGCGAAGTGTGCCTGCATCACCAGTTGGGACGATGAGCCATCGTCCAGATGCTGATGGCAGTACAGGCTTTGCAGCAGTCGACAAGCGTATGTCATGTCCCCACTTTCGCACATGTGGAAAACCGTAAGGTTCTGCACGTGCATTTGTAAGGTTGGCGTCATTTCACACTGAGGCAAGACAAGCAGCATACGCACAGAGTTGTGTTACTGCACCGAGTGCTATTTGAGACTGATAGGTCATAGGCAACCACGGCCCCCAGAAATGCCCTTGCACCTTCAAGCTGATGACCTTGGGCAGTGAGATGTCAACTGGCAGTACTGCGCCAAGTCTTGGCTAGGTCAGACCTTCCTAAGCCATCAAAGACATGCCCCATACCGCGACTGACTTCACGACTGCCCCAAGGATCACAAATGTGCCAAGTAACGCGACCACGGAACCCTTCAGGCGGTTGTTGGGAACTCCTGTGCTGTAGCCTGTGAAGTAGATTAACCTCCCAACCAAGGTAACAAAACCAGCGATTGCCGCAGTGACAGGATTCTGCATAAACGAGACACGTTGTAAACGTGTCGATGAGATACAGCTTGGCGAAATCAACAGCTGAACTCCCCTGCACATGCAGCATCGATGCTTGCCAGCTCTTCCAGGCCGGCATGCTGTCCAACAGTGATGCACACCTTCAGACCAGCACAAACAAGCAGGCTCAGAAAGATTGGCTGAAACTCCAACGAATTCTGATGGCCTCGTTGTATGCAGTTGAATGCTTTTGCATCCTCTTCTTTAGGGCAGTTTTCAGTGGTGGCGTACAGATCGGGGTACTTCACGCCGAACCTGCATGCAGGTACGAGTGCCACACGTCCACAACGCTGTAATTAGTCAAACATGGCATATGCTGCTGCAACATCTAGGCATCGTGCGCTGCAGTGGGTCGCTGTTCAGTCGGGCACTGCCGATCGCAAGTCGCTGCTGCGCCAGCGATCATGCGATCGCTGGCGCAGGAAAAGCTGATAGCGCACTGTTTTCTTGCCTTCCCTACCGAGAAAGCCATGAAGATGTGGTGGAGGAAGAACGAGGCGACGACGACGGCCATGACCGCCTCGAAGTTTGCAGGGACAGCAAGCGTTGCCATGCCTGCGCTGCACGCTCTCGGCGGCCTGGGCACAGCGCCTGAGTCAGACAACGTGTCACAAACCTGCCTGCGATGGGCCGACAGCGGCTGAGATGGACACGCCGCGCTCCAAGCCGGGTGTTGTGAGCGAGCGTCAGGAGCGAGGACACGGCGAGAGCTTGCAGAACAGGCCAAGGGCGAATGCGAGAGCCTATTTGCACCGCTCACGAGTGCCGCTGCATGAGCATGTCTGCTGCCGCTGTGTAGAAACCTCTTTAGCGTGCATGAGCAGTGACGGCTCGTGCTCACGAACATTACTCACAATGAACTCAGATATCGCTCTAGGCAGACGCACGGCCGACGTTCCTCCGCAGAAAGTCAGCATGCACAAGCACAAGATAGGTGAATAATCGGAGACACCCGTTAATGCATGTGTTCCGATATAATCATTGCTGTGTGCGCCTACTTGGTGGCATCGGATTGTCTGCTGTGCCGTCGCATCGTTCAACACGAAGACCGGACCAGCTGCCTGCAGCTGCACCCGAGCGGTCGAGGGTTCGCCAGCCTGAGAGACAAACAAGAGGCGGCCCGACTGTGGACCACACGGCCGGACCCGGCCGTAATGAAAAGCCCCTTCACGTGCGCTCCACTTCAGTCCGGCACACCACATTCTCTGAGTCTGAGCACTCCCATGCATGCTGCTGGATCGCTGTTGAGATCACAGGTGTCACCACTGGCAGTTGTATCGAGCAGCCTGCACGGCCTTGCCACGAGCTTGAGGCCAGGCAAAGGCTGGTGCTGCTGTGAACCTGCGGAGGGCCAAAGCGCTACATCTGTGCCTGTGAAGTCAATCTAGCGCTCGCGCCTCACAGCCTTGGCCGGCGCTTCATGTGGAAACGCCTCCGCGGATCGTCACGCATGCGCATGAACAGGCTTTAAGCCCATGCCCCCATCAGACTACACTACAGGCCCATCAGACTACGCTACAGGCCGGGCGCCGGGTCAGGCTGCCAGTGGACGCCCCAGGCTGCCACCTCAGCCCGGGCCCCGCACGCAGCCACGCCCACTCTGCCCTGCCGCCTCTCTGCAATCACGGTCTAACACAGGCGCCTCTCCACGACCGTCACCATCACCGGCGTGACGGCTGAAGCCGCGCCTGTCAGCGAGTGTGCTGATGCGCAGACAGCCGCCGGGCGGCTGCAGCCGCTCCATCCTTCGCACCGCCATTATTTCAACACCCATGGGACCCAATGTCTGCGGACGCGTTCGACACCGCACTGCCCTATCCATGCATACCCTGTACTTGCGCATTCATGGACCGCCTTATAAGAAAACAGCTCTCAAACGTGTCCATCAAAGCTGCACTTGGGAAGTCTCAGCCAAAACACTAAGAGACGCAGGGTTCGATATTTGGCGGGTGTACGGTCGGCATGCTTGATGCGCTGAACAGCAGTGGCCTGGCCAAGGTTGAACTGCAAGAGGGCATGCATGCAGGGACCCCCGTGGGATTCCGCGGAATTCTGGGACCCCACGTCCCACGGACCGCGGCAGCATGGTGATGCGCCATGCATGAATCACAGCTGGCACTGGGTGCGACCGCACGTGGTTCATGCAGCTCCGTAGCATGGCGTCCGGCAGCTAGGCTGGGCCAGCATGTCATATAATGCATATGATATAAATCATATGATATGATCGGAAAGTGTACAGGGCCGTACCGGGGGGTGCGGGGACCGCTGATGGGGTAAGGATTGCATGAAGTGCAGAGCGCACGACCGTGCACGGTTGAAATAGGCGAGGCAAGGCCGTCATAGTACTGGTAACCATGCATCAGTGTGTCGCATGTTGCATGGATGGGGCCCATGGAGTTGGTGAGGCAAGCCTGCTGCTGTGAACGCTCATAGGTGGCTATCCAACTGCATGTGAATTCATATGTGGAGCTGTGGTTGAACGCCGACCAACTTGCGCGACAGTGTGTGTACTGAGTGTGTACGGCGCATCGTAATGGTGCATCAATGCAGACGGGCCATGTGCACTACACAACGTGTGCTGCTCATGCAGCCCGTGCCGAGACAAGACACAGCAGCTCTGCATGCAGCCGCCGCAGCTGATGGTGCATGCATGCAGTAGGGAAGGCATCACCGTAGCGCTCCATCTGCTGCCTCTCCAGAGGCACATCGCCACCAGAATCGCAATTACATGCGTTCAACCAATCATGCAGAAAATTTCAGGGCATTTCCTGTTTCTCACGGGTGTGACTGAGACCAAAACAAGCACATGTCTAGAAGCCATGGAGAGGCATCACTCACAGTGGGTAACAATAGTACTAGCCCATCAGAGACGCTGCCCACACAGCTACCGACTTGAAAATAACCATCTGCAACGTAAGAACGCCGAGAATAGTGATTTGTAAGCCTCTCATGCG
>UNSF01000150.1:97500-174751 GCA_900538255.1 Ulva mutabilis
GCACATTTAATGTCTATATGCCTCGTCTCTAGATCCTCTACTGCACAGACTGATAACAGAGCCCTGAAGGTAGCATAACTGGTGCCCACTGGTGCCCACAGGTGCCCATGTCTCAAAGAAATCTACGCCCTCCACTTGCGTAAATCCCCTGGCTACATATCTGGCCTTGAAACGCTCAATTTCACCCTGTGCTCCTCGCTTGATCTTAAGCACCCACTTGCCTGTCACAGGCTTCACTCCTGATGGGCACTCAACCAGCTCAAACACATCATGTTCTCTTAAGGAGGTCAGCTCATCGAGCATTGCCGTAATCCACTTCTCACGATGAGCACCACGCATGGCCTGCTGCACCGTTGGATCATCTACTACGGCCTCGACCCTCTTCCTCACGGTAGCTGCACGCCTGGACTCACTAAGGCTAGCAGTAGGGCCACCGTTTAGAGTCACCTTCTGTCCCGTCGTCTTTTCTGCATCAGGAGGCACACTGTCAGCTGCAGCTGACACTCAATCAGACAAGTCACCGACGTAATTCTCATCATCATTCATTACTGTGGGGCTCGCAGCATCACTCACATGCTCACGTGCTTCCTCCGGGGAAATGCGCTCAACAGCAGCATCACTCTCAATTGCTCCCACAGCATGGACAGCAGGTCTTAAGACTTTGCGAATCAAGTTAAAAGGCTTTGGAACCCATCGAACCCTCACCTCATGTGGCGGATCCAGACGTTCTCCGCTGCCCCTCGCGGTACTTGGTGCTGACTCTCCCCCTCAGCCATCACCGCCTGTCGCTATTCCCCTAGGCACATGCCGTAGCTCGCCTTGCCCCTGGCCCTCAGACCCAGATATATGCCTTGGCTCGTCATATCTGTCACGGTCATCACGCCCTGACACCGTGGACCCGCGGTGACTTCGGCCGCCGCCGTGACTGTCAGCTCGCACAGGTGTGGGTGGCTCACTCAGCTCCCTGCCCATCGACTGCTGGACTGGCTCCGCTGAGCGTGAGCGGGATCTAGACTCAGACTCAGAGTCATCCTCACCTCCATCACTAGACTCATTATCACTCACGTCCTCATCAGTTGGAAGTGGATGGATATCGCAGTCCCCTATGTGCAGCACAGCCCTATCCCTCGTAGGGATTGTCTCTGCAGGCCTAAACTCGCGGTGTAGAGGCCCAGACGGCTGGTTTGCTGCATCATAGTCCCAGTGTGCTACTGCTGCAGCATTGTCAGCCGCTGCATGATCGCAGCGCGCTGCAACCACTGCCTCACTGATCTCTGGCGTGTGCCAGCGCTCATGCCGCGCCAGCAGCTCCGCACCCAACACTCTAGGAGAAAACTCGGGCTCACCCTCAGGTAGCTCGTCTTGTGGTTTGAAACGCCCATGCAGCGTTCTTCCTGGTTCCCAGTGTTGATGGCCCAGACCCGGATGCTCCCCCTCAGCCCAATCCACATTTCTGCCCCTCTCTGGCATCATGTGTTCACGACTGGCTGGTGGACGCACTGCCCGCACACTAGTGCTCTTCACCCACTTCTTCATGTTGGGCAAGAACTCAGCTTCCGGTACTACACTGGTATACTGATCGGGTAGGATCTCAAACTCACCGTGCTCATAGTTCTCTAGCACAACTGGGTCCGCCGTAGCCTCCCCAGCCATGTGAAATCACTGCGCGAAATCCTTCACTAGAGCAGGTGGAGCAGCCGTGTGCCTGTACATCCGCACTGCTCCCCCATTCCCACGCTTCACGTAAACCCTGTACATGTGAGGACCTCCACCCGGTCCCATATAGGCACCGAGGATTCCTCGTGCTTCCAAGTGCCTAAAGTGCTCCCTCCTTGGATACACATACATTGGACACCCGAAAGGCTTCACCTGTGCCACCACGAGACGGAAGTCATCTTCTTTGACCTTCCTAAACCACAACAAGTATGGCACAATCTCTCTGACATTCACATTTCTCATATGCTGTGCCACAAATGCCAATTCTCTCCTGGCAATCAGCTTCTCACACAGCTCATTCAGGCTCAGCGCATGAGCTGCAGCCTTCCTGACTCTCAGCTGCTTAGCCCGCTGCTGCTCATTCGTGGACCATGGCTCAGAGCTGGTGGCAACAAGCCTGTCCTCCAGCTTCTGCTTCGCCTCCTTCCGCCTCACACCCTCCAGTGCTGTGCTCGGCGTCAGGTTGTGTGCATGGTTCATGCACATGTATGCCTCCGGCCACAGGAATGCAGGTACTGCTGCCTGCAGCAGACTCGCCCGCACTGACGTGTTCAGCACACCGATCTTTCGTTCTACCAACCCATTTGACTCATGTTGGGCGGTGTCAGTGAACGTGTGTACTATCCCTCGCCACTCAAGGTACTGAGCCAGCTGACTCGAGCTGAACTCACCTCCTTGGTCCGTGTGCAGCCTCCGCACCCCTACCTCCTTGTCATAGACAAACTGAGTGCGGATGCGTTCTATCAGAAGGCATATCATTTCCGCAGCACCGCTTTTCGACTTCAGCGGGATCACATGTGAGTACCTGCTGTACTCATCCACTACTACCAGGATATAGTTCATTCCTCCTATGCCTACTGGCTTAATCTGTCCAGCCAGATCCGCATGCAGCACTTCTCCAGCATACGTGGCATTCTCTGTCACTTTGCCCCCATGCTGTGCTCTGTCACCACTTCTCTGTTCCGCCACGTGGCAACCATGACACTCAAGTGCTACTCCCGTAGGTTTAGGCAACTTGAGGTCATACAGGTCTGGATTATCTGTCATCAGTTTGAGAATCCGGTTGCCAGCATGGTGAAACGAGATGTGTACCAGGAATGCTGGGTCGAGTTGGAAAGAAGATCTCTGACCAATGGGTACACCATCTACTGCGGCGACTCTCGCCTGCTCACCAACCCATTTCCTATTTCTGTGGAAAAGATTGTTAGCACTGGTCCAGTCTATCCCTGAATCTACAGGGCGCAGCTCCCACATTGGTCTGCCTGTCCCGCAATACCAGCTCAGTGTGGGGTTATCCTCACTATCAACTCCCTGCTCACAGTTGCCCACAAACGTCTGGGCTTGGTCATAGAAACCAGGCATTTCTATTGTATTTGCCTTGCCTGTGTGCAAGTATATGTTCGACCGCTTCAGCACAGTCGTTGATAGGATGTTTATCGGGCTGGCTGGCACCCAGTAAACATGATCTACCTCAATGTCCACAGGCACCAGCTCGCCCTGTACTGTCACGTACTTCCCCACATTCGCCCTGATAGTGCCCATGCCATATATCTTAAGCCTGCCCTGGTCTAAGGGCTGGCACTCTGTGATATCCGGTGGCTTGATCTCACTGAACATGCTATAATCAAAGCAAATGTTCAGATCAGACCCGCTATCCACCAGAAACGTGTATGGCATGTTGGGCGATGGCCCATCAGCACACTCAGCTCGCAATTCCGCTAGGTCTACTACAGCCACCTGAGGGCCCCCGTGGCCTCTGCCACGGCCTCGCCCTGCAGCTGCCTGCTTCTGTAAGAACTGCTTAACCTCTGCGGAGAGCAAAGGGCAATCTTTCTGCAGATGGCCAGGCTTATCACAGTTGAATCACTTGCGCTTATCTGCTCCCTCTGCTCCCACTGCGGCAACCTGTGGGGGTGTACTATGGCGACCACCGTGGCGTCCACCACGGTACCCTCGTCCCCCAAATCTCTGCTGACCACCGCGATCATCCCGTGGGAATCGCGATGGGGAAGACTGACTGCTATTCTGAGCATGCGTCAGCAGCGTAGACACTATCTGCTGTACTGGCAGTTGCTGCAGCATCGGCTGCAGCAGTGCATACTCTCTGTCCACTGCCAGTAGCCTAGAGCGGTATAGCTGATCAGGCACAGCTTCTCCTAGACCCCTCATCTGGTTCACTATACCAACTACCTCGTTGACATGTTTCTCTAGTGGCTTTCCCGCCTGTCTGGCACCACTGAGCTGCTGGTATAGCTTTTGTATCTCTACCTCGACAGAAGGCATGTACTTGGCATGCAGCAGTGCCCACATCTCATGGACAAAGCTGCAGTCTGACACAAAATCCCTATCCTCCTTTGGTAATGTTATGAATAGCCAATGCTTCACCGACTCATGAGCCTGGCTATTCTGTGCCAGTGGATCATTCACTAGCAGGCTACTTTCTCCCACCATGTTTGCCCAACTCTCTACCTCTTTCTTGAACACCCGAAAGTGATCATATTTGTGGTTCCATACCGGGAACTTATGCTTTTCTACTAGAGACTTTCCCGGCATAGACTTAGGCATTACGAGCGATAGCGCGCTCGCGAGAGTTGCAAGATCAATCGACCCGGCTGTTGCTGCCGCCCCGGATGACATCGCAACCTGCGAAGGCTGCGGTATCGGAGGTGGTATCTGCTGCGCTGCCCATG
This sequence comes from Ulva mutabilis, assembly GCA_900538255.1. Taxonomy (NCBI): domain Eukaryota; kingdom Viridiplantae; phylum Chlorophyta; class Ulvophyceae; order Ulvales; family Ulvaceae; genus Ulva; species Ulva mutabilis. The sequence goes on from UNSF01000150.1 coordinate 101,907, forward strand.
CTGTCTGGGCAACGTGTGGCACTTCCTGCGCTCCGCGCACCGCTGCCTGAGCACCCGCATTCCCCGTAGGATCAGCGTTGCCCGGCATGGCGGCCTGCAGAGGGTTAACACTGAGATACCCGTAGGTCCCAGCGTCTTGTCCTTCCCCGTGGGGCATGGACTGACCCTCCGCGGCCTGCTCGCGGCGCACTGCAGAGCGAGTGCGATGGTGCGGAAGGTTAACTGCTCCCTCCACACCGTCAGAACCGATAGACCCTTGGCGAGATGCCATTGAATCGTTTCGGAGTGGTGGTGTCCTGCAACATGACCACCGTATGTCGCAGGAAACGCAGACCCGTAGGCCTCTTTGCGAGACCAGCACACAAGCATAATGCAGCTCCGCCGTAGCATTCTGCATTAGCTTTTCTAGTCTCTCTACGGTCGGCTATACACTAGAGAGGTGTAGCACACTCATCGGAGTGTGCAGCCGTAACCGCAGGTTCCCCCTGGACTCTACCGCATGCTAATAGACATCACAAGAATACCCACAATCATCACCGATACCATGTTATAATTCAGTTGACCGCGGCCTAAGGCCTGTGGGATCTGTGCATGTCGTAGCCATGCGCAGGGGTTGGTGCTGTCACATACCTTGCTGTCTTAGGTATCTGTCCGTGACAGCGCCTGTACCTTCAGTGGAGGATGAATGCACGTGAGACTTCGGACAGTAGAGAAGAGTGATTACACTAGGATCTGTAGAGCCTATATAAGCGTTCAATCAACGTCTCATACGGATACGATCAGAATCAATGTCTGCTGGCACGCAATCTGCATGCATTGCTCGTGCATATGGTCAGCCATCGGTGCATGGCTGCCCCATAGCCACTCCGGATCAGCACCGTGTATCCACGCATACATGGTCACCGTAGTCCTGTGTATGCCACCATGCATGGTCACCGTAGTCCTGTGCATGGCTGGATCACGACAGTCTGAACGGTTTACAGTGTAACACATTGTATGGCGATGCATGTCTGAACGGTTTACAGTGTAACACATTGTATGGCGATGCATGTCTGAACGGTTTACAGTGTAACACATTGTATGGCGATGCATGTCTGAACGGTTTACAGTGTAACAAATTGTATGGCGATGCATGTCTGAACGGTTTACAGTGTAACACATTGTATGGCGATGCATGACTGAACGGTTTACAGTGTAACACATTGTATGGTGATGCATGTCTGAAAGGTTTACAATGTAACACATTGTATGGCGATGCATGTCTGAACGGTTTACAGTGTAACACATTGTATGGCGATGCATGTCTGAACGGTTTACAGTGCTGGTGCACCTCGAGGCACAGTATGTGCCAGTTCACCAGCACTGCAAATCGGCCGGACAATGCCCTGAACCGTACGCCGTTGATGCACCAGGATGTACGCAGGCACTTGAGCCAGCACACCAAGCCCGCAACTAGTACTGCGACCACAAGCTCAAGGGCTGTATACATATAGAGCATTACATGTCACTTGGTAATTCACACTGTGGAGCTAGCCTGATTGCTCCCGTAGCCAAGCGAGCTCGAGCGCTCCAGCTCGAGATGTGGATCAATGCATGCGAGTATTTCCTGTACATTTATCTGCACACACTACTGCGGGTTACACAGTGATAGATCTCGGACTCAGCAGCGCCGAGGCAACAGACCAGGCAACAACCAAATAGGCAGACCGGCCAACGCAAGCACCAAGGCCACTCTCCGCACGAGCAAATGCCAGAACGAACTAGCGCCGGCTCGAAAGCAGACACTCACACACCACGCAGTACCACGCAGCCCATGCGCACACCAAACACAGTCAGCATGCGGCGGGCCCACCGGCGGGCGCCGCCACGACACTAGCAGTAAGCACGGGCGCGCTGGCGTGCGCTACGGCCATTTCCGAGGCCGCGAGGCACCGGTCCCAGGGGCTGCAGCCACAGCCCGCCCGGCAGCACGAGCGGCGTCCGGGAAGGGGGGCAGAGGAGAAACGGCGGAGGTGGGCTGGGAGGAGGGAAGAGGGAGGGAGGAGGAGGGACGGGTGCGGGGGGGAGGTGGGGGGGGGGGGGGCACGACGCAAGCCTATGCGCGATGGCCTGTCAGCGCCGGCAGGCCGTCCGTGGGGACAGGAAGGCCCAGCAGCACGCCCGCCCGACCAGTCTAGCCCGGAGAAGCGCGGCCGCGCGGGCTTGGCGCGCCAGCGCGCGGCACAATGTTGTGGACAGGTCGCGCATGGCATTGAGCAGGAAAGTACACTTAGACACCGCGCCGTGTCCCGCGGCTACCTCCGCGACCGTCTGGAGGAAGCGGTACGCGTCCCGTCCAACCCTGCCATACGTCTCATGCACGAGTGGGATGAACTGGGCGGCACCTGTGACGGCGCCATATTTGTCGCGCTTTTGCCGTTCGCCCTTCTCGGCGGTCGCGCCAGCCTCACGTGACGCACCGCGCACATGCGACCTGGCAAGCGGGTGCATCACCTTCACGTCCAGCAGAGCCATGCGCGTGGTGAGGAATGCCAGGAGGTTGCCGCGCTGCGGAGGCCGCTGCGATTGGGGCGGCGGGGGTGCAGGAGGGGGTGCTGCCGTCCGGTCAGGGGCAGGGGGCGCGTCGCGCATCGGGGTTTGGGCCGCGGTGGGGGGCCGGTAGCGGCGGTGGGGGTGGGGGAGGCCGGGGCCGGGGCTTGGGTGCCATGAGGGGTGTGGGGCATGTCCGAAGCCTGGGGGGCCTGCGCGAGATGGGGTGGGGGTTGCACCGGTGCAGCATCGGCTGGGGAGTCCGGCGGCGGCGGCGGCGGTGGCGGCGGTGGCGGCGGTGGCGGCGGCGGAGGCGGCGGCGGTGGCGGCGGCGGCGGGCCGCGCTGACACGGCGCGGCCGGTGCACTCGCAGACGGCACAGCCGGCGAGCGTGTGAAGTCCGCCGGCGGCGCAGCTGGTGGCGACTGCCGGCTGCCGCGGAGGTGGAGCACGCGTATACCTCTGGGGAACTTGCCAACATGTGGCTCGAGCGATGAAGCGAGCGAAGCGCGCATGAGCACCCGCCTCCAAGCCACGGTGATGAGGTCGTGCTTTGGGACTGAAGTCGCCCATAGCTGGCCGCATATGACACTGTGCGTGCCGGACGCAGCCACGCGGCCGCAGGGGCAGGCCTCATCCGAGTCCAAGACGGGCAGCAGCGGCTCACCCAGTCGCAGCAGCACAGCCACCTGGAATTCATGGTCGGTCAGGCCTGTCGCCGGGCCGGGGCAGGCCATGAGGAACGCCGAGGCCAGCGAGCCAGAGCAGCTGAGGAGGCGAGCGAGATCAGCGCACGCCGTCTCTGCCGTTTGGGGGTTCGGACCATGCTTCAGGGTATGGAGTTGGTCGCGCGTGGCGGTCCAGCGCGCATCGGCCTCCGCCCGGCTGAGCGCGCTCTGGAGCTGCCATGTGCCCACAGATATAGCGCCACATGCTTGCATACTATAGCATTCTCGCCTCTTGCAATGCTGTGCTCATATGCATCCATTGCAATATTAATTACTGCTTGAGCCTGGGAGCAATCCAACTTGACACCCCCGCGAGAGCAGGGCGAGCATGCAGTATATATACAGATCTGTATATAGACGGACCATCTGTATTCAGACGGACCACTGGCAGTTCAGATGATGCAGTGAAAGGGAATGCATATGCACGCCACACCACACATGTCACTATATGCCACATGTGAGGTTATAAAAATTTGAGGCTAGCTTTTAGGCACATGAACATTGTCCTCGAGCTCAAAAGTTAGCAGGCTTGAGCAGACCATCAAAAGCGCATTTGGCTTTATCGAATGAGCTAGTGTAGGTGGGGAGGCCCCCATCAGGGACGCGGGTCCGCTCGCGGAGGAGGGTATGAGCCCACGTGCACGTTTGCAGCGTCGTGCAAGCATACTCGATACATCGCGAAATACGGCGAAATCCCTCGCTGACACGTGCATGCATATCGCCTAGGCGTGTGAACAATAAGCTGGCACGTGGGATCATGGCCTGGTGCAGTGCGCAAGGACGCTCCGGTCACCGCTGAGGCAGGCTCCACAATAAAGGTGACGTAGCAGCAGCTGCAGTTGACAGCGATGGACACTCAACAGTGGACTGGGATTGATCAGGCACAGCGCGTTCGAGCGGCCAGTGTTGTCAACTTGTGGAAATACAACTGAATTTACTGCTTGCTTGGGTACACAGAACTTCGGAAATTGGGATACAACGTATACTTCAGTATAGTGTGCAATGCTGCTGTTTACCGCCGTCCTATGCGGCGCTTTCACATTCAGTCATGGTCTTCAGCAGGACACGCATAATCCCATAGAGCTCATCAACATGAGAAACGCGGAGCTAACTCACCACTATCACGACCTAAAGATACAGCTGACGACGAATACGACGGAGATATCTGGCAAGCGCGCGTGGGTCGAGGTCTCCTGGTCTGGATTCGTTGAGCCATCCTTTGACGACTGGATTGGCGTTCTGGCTCCTGCGGACGCTGAAGTGAAAGACAGCACCCCAGTCAAGTTCAGCAGGGCAGCGAAATCTCCAGAGCACATGTCTGCTGGGCGAGGTTCGGTGAAGTACGATTTGACCGCTAGCCTCAGTCGACCTGTCAACCGGGGAATATGCTCTTTTAACACATCGCAGACACACCACTTTCACGGCCCGGTCGTGTTGAACTCGCTTCATTACTAAATCAGCGTCCTGGCAACGCAAGATGCGGCGCTGTTGCGGAGACGCGACGATGGCAATATGCTGCATTCCCAACACGTCCCAATGTTCAAAATTGTCACGATCGCTGTACATCTGTCACACTAATGTGCGACATATAGTACGTCCAAGAACGAATTTTGACATTTGAGCGGATGCAGGTTCCTGCTTGAGAATCACAGAACGGACCTACGCATCGGATTCTTCTACAACGGCTTCAAGCATCCGCGACTAGCGGGATCAACGGAAGTGATCAAGTTCCTAACACCAGATATTCCTTCGCATGGTCGCATTACGCTGACCGGGGACAACACTGAGATGCTGGTTCAGTGGACCACCGCCTCTGACAGTCCTTGCGTTGTGCAATGGGGGTCTGAGTCTGGAAAGTACACTCATAGCGAAACATCGAAGTTGATGACATACACGCGTGAAGAGATGTGTGGAGGTGCAGCTAAGCATGTGCGCCGTCCACTCCAGCTCGCGACGCACCTGCACAGTGTTCCTCTATCAAACCTGTCCGGGGCAGGCACAGACTTGTGTGCCGTGTTCGTAGACGAGTCAGACACGTCCTTGCTACTACACCCAGTTTGATCTTGAAGCGAAGGCCTGTTGTTGCCCCAGCGCCACGTGCGACAGGTTGCTGAATTGGCTGCAGTCACTGCGATGCTTCCGGCGGAGGCATCGTCTTCAGCACAGCTAGGAATTGTGACATGCAGACCTGTCATGTGATGATTTTGTTGTCAAATGGCTGCTCTGCAGGAGGGGTGGCTGGACCCAGGAGTGTTCCATCGAGCATTGCTCACGGGGCTGTCCCCAGGTGCCAGGTACTTCTACCGCTTCGGCTCAGAAAAGCTCGGCTTCAGCGATGAATTCTCGTTCCGTGCGGCTCCTGAGGTCGGCCCTCACACCGAGTTCCGGGGCCTGATGCTCGCAGACTGTGGTCAAGCAGAGCCCGACAACAGCATGGAGCAGTCAGAGATGGCACCCAGCTTGGACACGGTTCGCTGGATGCTGCGCGATGCAGCTGAGGAGGACTACACCCTCGTCGGGCACTTTGGTGACATCAGCTATGCTCGGGGCCACGTCACTCAGTGGGACCGGTGCGCTCCTGCCTGTGCAAAGCTGAACACAAACACGCACTGGTTGCTTTCCGGAACCCCACAGCGCGTGCAACACCCCTCACCTGAATCGCACCATGCCAAATTTGAAAAATCTTTGAGAGAGACTAGCACCGCCCGCTACCTATGGACCTGTTGTGCTCTCAGTGGCCATGATGCTGTGTGGCAGATGGGGCGGTGCAGCCACAAGCAGCAGCCACGGTGCACCTCAGCCATAAACGTGGCTTTTGCGGTGCGATTGACTGCAGCCTGACGATGGCAGACATGTTGCAGCCGCATATGTCAAGCTCGTGCCTTACAAGAGCTGCATGCACTTCTGGGTGGTACATGCTACCCCCTAGACTGGGGGGTACGCATCGATGCTGACCTGTCCCAACTCTGCGATTCACGAGTTGCGAACCTCATCGCTGTTGCCTTCACGACTTCATGACGTCTCGTGTTGCCCAGCGTGAGCAGCACACTGCATGCGTCTTGCATGTACGACAGCACAGCCCTGGAGTCCAGGGCCTGGACATGGCGTCACGCACATGCCCCTGGAAATGCATTTTGCTCTGGTGTGGCTCCGGGTGCACACGCATGTAACACATCCGTGTGCTGCCCACATGCTTCAAATATGATGGCAATTCATGTGGCCCATGCATGCAGATTCCATGAGCAGATGGAGCCGCTGGTGGCCAACGTGCCGTACATGGTGTCGATTGGGAACCACGAACGCGACTGGCCAAACAGCGGCGACTGGTTCCCAGCACACATGCAGGACTCTGGTGGTGAGTGTGGGGTGGCACATGAGCGCCGCTTCCTGATGCCGTCAGCGGAGCAGGACACCCCCTGGTGCGACCCCTGTAGCCACACATTGACCCGCTCGAGCGCGCTCTTGTTCCTGAGGCCTGTCTGCGTGCGTCTGCAGCATTTCCCGGTGCCGCTGCAGCACACCCAGAGGGCACGCGCCGCTGGCCATGAAGCGCAGCACAGCACTGCACGCATAGCACCCGGACGTGACCCATCGACCCATGTCTGCCGGTTTGATTGCCGGTGTGGACGCTGTGAAAGACCTGCAATTGTGAACGATCTGCAATCACGTCTGAGGCCGCCTCACTCCCCCGCCGTGCAGGTTTGAGTACTCCTTCGGCCCGGTGCATTTCATCCACTACTCCACTGAGCAGCCCTTCGAGCCAGGGTCGGACCAGCATGCATGGGTTAAGGCCGCGCTCGAGCGCGTCAACCGCACACGCACCCCCTGGCTCATCTTCGCGGGCCACCGGCCCATGTACATCGACTCCACCAACACCGGCTCCCCCGACGGCGACCAGTTCGTTGCCTCCAAGCTGCGGGTGCGCTGTGACCCTTCATCTTCCATGCTGTGCTATCCGACCCTTTGTCTTCCTGCAGCACGCAGCAGCGCGGTCGTGACTGTAAGACTTCACATGCATGAGGTGGCACGGGCGTACGCAGGGTGCGTTTGAGGAGCTGCTGCTGAAGCACCGCGTCGACCTCACGTTTCACGGCCACCACCACAGTTACCAGCGCACTTGCCCTGCGCACGACAACAAGTGTGTCGGGTACGATGAGGACGGCGTGCCGCGTGCCCCGGTGCATATGGTGATCGGCAACGCCGGCGCCGGCCTCTCCATCAACGTCCACCGCAAACAGCCCGAGGTGTGTGCTGTGCCGTGCTGTGCCGTGCTGTGCCCACGGGACACCGCTGTGACCCCTGTGACCTGCCTGCACCACACACCTACCAGCCACGTTCCCTGTCAGCCAGCGTCCACCGGCAGTAACCGATGGCAGGCCTGATGCACTTGTGTCCGTGCTTGTGGTCGTGGCCGTACTTCTTTTCGTGGCCATTCCTGGTGCGGCGTGCCACAGAGTAATGCCTGGTTGTTTGTCCGGCAAGTTGCATCAGCGATGAGTGGTATGATGAATGGCATGGCCAGGCGCGACGGCCATCTGAAGTGTATACATGCCCGTGGGGGTGACCGCGGAACGCCGGCTGCACGTATCTGGTGTCTGCGGGGCCGCAAAACCCTACAGCTAGCCGTCCCGCTCGGCAGGTCTGCGCCTCGAGCTCTAGTGTGCGCTGCTTAGGTCTCATCAGCCGTGGAGTCGTGTCGTAACTGCCAGGCGCCGCGTGCAGATCTTTGAGAAGGTCCACCTGTGGTGGGGCTACACGCGCATGCACGCGAGCGGCACCTCGCTCAAGATGGAGGCGGTCACTAATGTCGACGGCACCGTGTTTGACACGCTGGAGCTGAAAAAGCCGGAGGGCTGGGGCCACGACTGGCATGCTGAGGTCGGCGCGCCGCACAGCACACCCACGGTGTGACCCCTTCGCCCCCCCCCCCTTCCTGCTTTGTTGACCTGTGCGCACATCTCCAGTCAAATCGCGGGTCATGGAATCGGCATTCATGGAATGGCAAACACGGCTCGGGTGCCATGAGCCGGGTGCATCAAGCCGTGCCCTGTTCGCTCGAGCTAAGTGCATCAAGGCACACGATGTTCTCACTCGCCCCTACCTGCACCCCGCCCTCCTGCTGGTCTGCTATAATGATGCAATTTGATTATGCACTCGATTGCATCTGATCGCCGTCTGCTGCACTGGTTGGGTCTGCTGTGTCGGCGGCGGCCGTGTGTGATGCGTGCATGCCTTTTTGGTTGCGGACACTCATGATGTGCATGCTGTGCAGGTGCGGGAGCGCCGCTGGTGGGAGGCGGACACTATACCCACTCCCCCGCAGGTGCTCCATGCAAAGGGCCTGCACCCGGCGCCATAGGCTTGCGGCGATGACAAAGCTGCATGGCACAGATCATCACAGCAGGCTTGTGTGAGCCTGTAGACACAGGCAGCCATGTTCGCGTGCTCTGGCATGCTGTGCCCATGGCAAGCTTGAGCACAGCCGATGCCATATGAAGTTGATTCGCGTGCTCCCAGCATGCATGCTCTGCTGCTGGGCCAGCCAAGCCCGCCGTGTCCAGGAGGGTACTGGCCCGGGAGCTTGCACGGGGAGCACATGCTGTGTGCGCACACAGCATGGCACCTGGGCAGTCCAGGTGCATGGGAAGGTTAGGAGCCATTGCCGGGGATTGCAGTAGTGGCACAGGAGGTATGGGTATCACGCTCCTTTGCCAGTGCAATGCATATGCCAGTGCAATCGAATAGAGGGCGCCAGTATCAGGGTCAGGGGATCGCTCCAGTACAGTGGTTGTGGGGTGACAGTGGGGAGTATTGGGGCTGACTTGTGGGGACTAAGGGGAGCCTGCGCAACGGATAGACCGACATTTCCGCCCGCGGCGCGGCTGTGCAGCGTTCAAGGGGTCTCAACATGCATGTGTAGTTGTAGGAGGTGTCCGTAAAGGTGTCCGTTCAGGCGCCCAGCTAGGAGCGCATGCATTCACAGATGCGCCCATGCTGTGTTGTGCATGCTGCGTATGTTTGTGCCGGCTGTGAACACAACACGGCAGCTGCAGTAGAGGGCAGAAGAGTGCATGATTAAGGTGGCGCCACGGCCGGCCAGGGGTACATCCTGTGTTTGTTGTGGGTGTAGATAGTAGTGCTGGAGTAGTCTGTCATCTTGCATGGAATACGACGCAGCGGGCGGGCATGCCGCAGCATGGCCATACAGTGCGTGATGGCTTTGCTCGGCAGGCGCAGCATGCCACAGTTTGATCGGAGGACATAGGGAGCGGTAGGTACGGCTATTGTTACATTGTAGCGAATCCGGAGGTCTTGGTAAGATGTTCTTGCATGATAGTTCGACAGGCCATGGCCACGCGTCGCACATGGACACGCAGTAAGGTGTGTAACGTCTCCACATAAATGGGACACCGTGCCAGCAGGTACAGACATTAGCAGCAGTGGAGCCATGGATCATATCAAACAAACCTGCGACAGATTTTCAGCGTGCCATAAGTGCCGCTGCAAAATTCATCCTGCAGCAAACGTCATATACACGCGATGAATCATCATCGCCGATGATGCGTTCAAGTTGCATGCCTGCGTGTGCAGATGCACATCAGACCAGAGGCGGGCATCCAATGCCTGAGCAATGCAACACGCATGCAGCTCTGGGTGCCCAAGCAGGCACCCCAGGCGGGCTAAGCATCCACGCCTGTGTCTGCCTGTTGTGGCAAGCCATCATGTTGATGTGCATTGGCAGGCTCGAGCTCGGTGTGGCCTCGTCAAGAGCTTTTTAGGCTGGTTGTGCCCTCGCCAACAACTTGTAGCCTCTGGAGGCATCAGGCCAGAGCGTCTTTGGCATGTAAGCACTGCATCTTGCACGTGCATGCTCCTGAACTGTGCAGAACAACTTATCTTGTCTAGTGCATGAGCAGGCCACACAGCGTGCTAAACGGTCCAAAGCCCTAGCTATAACAACCAACCCCTCGCGTGCGGATCTAGACTTCGAGTGACACGTGGCACATCCCCGGCCCTGGTGGGATGTCACCTGGTCAACGACCCTTTGGTGGGCCGCAACCTGGTCAACACCCTTGACCTCAGCCAGTTGTTCAGCAGGGCGCATCTGTGACATGTCCAACCCCTTCCTGCCGCCCTGGTATGTGACATTTGATGCTTGGAGCTGAGGCTGGCTGTGCCTGCCGCAGCGCCACAAGGACAGCTTGCCTGCAGCGCCACAATGACAGCTTGCCTTCTGGGACAGACTGCCAGAGCATGTGTGCATGCCCTACTCCCTGTCCAGCTGTAAGATGGTCACATGTGGGAATCCGCAGTTGGAGCTAACAGATGGGATGCTTGCAGTAGGGCTTGCAGTAGTGCTTGCCCTCGGCCTTCAACTGCAACTGTGCAGCAGGGCATGCTACAAAAAAAAAAGAAAGGAAAAAAAAAACGCGGTCAAACCCCGGGCTGACCCAAAAAAAAGGAGGCCATGCTGCTGGAGGAGGGCGAGGCATGCCAGCTCATGGCCGCGTGATGTTGTGTTGCCTTCGGATTTGTTTCATGGCCACTTGATGTTCTCTTTTGCAAAGGCGAGGAGTTCTTTTGCTACACTCTGCGAGAGGTCCTTGACTCCGAGTCCGACCAGCAGTGGCCTGCAGGAGCTGGCTTCGATCACTGGCTGTGCAAAATGGGCATGCCACATGTGTGCCGGCACCTGAGCGGCTTGATGTGGGTTGTAGAGCAGCGGTCAGGAGTTGTGCAACAGAGGGCATGGACCTGCATCTGCTATGGCTGCAATTGGCTCAGGTCCTAAGCCCTGGTGCCATTGCAGGCTCCGGTTCGGGTCTGTTGTTGGTCTGATACGCGACCGTGACAAACAGCCCACACTAGTGTTGACTTTTGATGACATACTCACGCCATTTTCCCCGAGAGCTGGCAGAGAAGCAGCTGTGCGAAGCCCATTCGTGGGGGGCAGTCTGGACACCTGAAATACTGAACAGCATGGATGTTGTATCTGACGGGTGCCTGTAGCGGGGAAGGGTGTAGCTGCGCACTTTGAGCAGTCTTTGCTGTGACTCAAAGCTATCAATTGCCTCGCCACTAGCTGATGTGCCTCGCAGTCTCTCCGGCCAAGCAGAGTCTGGATAGTGTAAGTGCCTGAGGCTTGGATACCGCCATCTCCGCTGCATAATAGTTCACGTATTTCTCCGGAAATGTATTGTGGACTGGAGATGGATGACAGTCTGGACGGGGCCAGCCAAGCACATCCTGATCTGCTTGCCTCACACAATTCTCGGTCAAGGTATGATCACTCCCGCAGCATGGCACATTTGCATACCTTGCTTTCATAAGCACGCCCATACTGCCCGTGTCGGTGAAGACGAGCATGTTCATGTTGCCGAAGGCACTGAATGTCACATCAACTGCGCTGGGCCCAATCTGCACGTGCCATATCTGCACTGGCACAGGGGAATCTCCCTTCGATTGCATTCTGCTACTCCTTGATTCGCTGGACTGGGCTCAACAGTGCCGTTCTGGACAGGCCGCCCGGGCGTGAGTCTCCACTGCTGCACTGGCAGTACTGTCGACGACGGGAAGCAAGAGCCAGTAAACTGTCCACTAATTGATCAGCAGTACATCACCATATACTTCAAACATCTATGTGCTTGCTTTGTAGCTGCAAAGCTCTAGATTTCTGCCCTCTAGACAGTACGAATTGAGCACTGCAGTGCCAATGTTCAAGCTCGCGTGCCTGATCGTCTCACAACTGTGCAAGTTTTCGGTCAACACAGGACACGACGTTAGCATCTACAGTCGCGTCCCCGACGGCCAGGCAGTCACGGACGAGAGAGGTAGCTAGCGCGATGGAGCCCTGCAGTCGCATTTGCAAGAGCCCCATGGCGCCCCATCATGCGCAGCACAGCATGCATTGGCACGATGGCGCCACGCATGCAGTGGGTGGGGGGGGGGGGGGGGGGCATGTCACAGAGGTAAGCTCCGAAAGGTGGTAGAACACACAGGAAAGAATTCATGCATGGCAAAGCGCCAACCTCATTCACCATGGCCGAGCGCCGTACATTTTGATTGAATCCGAACCGGTCACGGTGGTGTCGTCTGCAGACTTAACTGCGGCAGACTCAAGGTGGGTCAAAGCCTGTGTCTTACACCAGCTCCAACACCCACCCTTGTTGGTTGGTGGCGTGCCCAACACCAACCCTTACTGGAGGCGTGTCGGTGGTGAGGACAAGTCTGTGCAGCAGTCAACACAGGTTGCAGGGTGTAACGTATGTGACGTGTACGACGATTCGAACATCGCGAGCTGCGCGGGGACGACCCACGGGAGCATAGGTGGTTGCATGTTGAACATCTCCTGCTGTCTTGCCCCTGCCTCACCGCTGCGCCCGGCTTGACGGGGCTTGCTTCCCTGCAGGTGCACACCTGCAGCACGCTGTGCGTACGGCCTTGCGCAAGGCGATGCGGCTGCGCGCGCTGTGCTGTGCGAGGCCTTTCCGTCGGCCCCGGCCTCCGACCTGGCTGCAGCGGTGTGCGTTGTGCCCTTCCTGCTGGACCCGTCCGCTGTGCTTCCGGCTTCTGTTTCCCGTGCTTCCCATGCCTTGTGCACTCGTTTGGTCGCTGCATTTGTGGCGGGCGTTGCTGCGCGGGTCTCTGCTGCCTGCCAGTGTGCGTACGAACCGGTGGCGGTGGGTGAGGTGTGGCTGCCTCCTTGCTGTGGCCGATGCCCGTTTGGGTGTGGCGCGATTCCCGATTTTTGTTTGTTTTTTTTCTAATGGACTGTGCACATCATGATACGCACGCCTTGGGGCACGGCACCGTGGCTCTGCCAGTGGCTGAAGCTTCATGAAGTCCCGTTGGGTGGCATGGCATGCAACTGCAGAGTTTCTTCTGGACCAGGAACTCTGCTGCGTAAGCCTGAGGCTGGGTTTGACAGTGTTACTAGAGGCCCTTGCAATTGCACGCACAAGGAGTGGTGGGAATGGACGCCCAGTCCATCAGCATGACAGACAGCCAATGTTACTCACAGGGCAACTTGGCCTGAAAGGCCACACAAGCCACTGGGCTGTTCCATGTCTGGCAGTGCACACTGTGTTACGCAGTGATAGATCTAGGACCTAGGATGTTTTGTCCATCTACTTTCCTGCTGTTGCCCTCGCTGCCGGGCTATTGCGTTCATCTCCGTGTAACACTGTCTAACACACATGCACCATACTACCATATTTGCCGAAACATCGCAGGTTGGCTGCGACATCGGCCGCACGAAAAATCTATGATCCATTTGTCCAATCTCGGAGCCGTCACTACCAGTCCAGATCCCGGCTGACCTTTGAGCTGACGCGCCGCAGCCAGGAGTCAAGCGTCGCATGTACGCTAGAGCTGTGATTTTCAATCTCGCCTCCTGGGCACCGTATCCATCAATCGCAATCGTAAGTGGAGAGTGGCGAAGCTAACGTCTCCAGTGCTGCTGGAGCGCTCGCGCGTGTGGCTGATCCATCATGACTGCTGGCCACGGCAGAGCTATGCGGGCCTGGGCGCGGGCTGAAGACTCGAGCTCACAAGATGCTGAGGCGGACCGTTCGCATGCCCGCTATAGTCACAGCATGCAGTAGCGGTCCTGTGCCAATCGTCGTCGGGCCCAGCTGCGTCACAGATGTGGACAATATTCTTGCAATACATGCAGGCACAAGCATCGTGTGCCTGCAGATGGCGCGTCGTTTCAAGCTTGACCCGTGGCGCACTCTGATTGGCCTGCGGAGGCGCAGCCGTTGAGACTAGTGGCCGCGCGCGCGCGCCAACGGCCACACCGGATGACAGTATACGAGCCGACCACATCGAGTCTCAGAATAGGACAGGCTTCCACCATGAATGCCCGAGCAGATGCATATGCACGACATATCATGAGCCTCGTCAGCTCAAGCATGCCGACCGTCCGCGACAGCCAAGCTGCCCTGCATCCGCCGAGGACGTATATAAACGGTGCACAGCTTCTACAAATTACCCATCGCGGTTCTGCTGCAAATCGTCGTCCAGGCCCTCCTCCTGACTCGTCCCTGTTGTCCAGCATCAGCTGTAGTGTCCAAGGTGCGTCCTGTCCGTAGCCGTGTTCAAACTCAAACGTTTTTCAACTCCAATACGGCAGTCCTACGACCCGCGAGCACAGCAAATCAGCATATTGTCTATTTTATCAGATTTGTCGTGCATGACTTTGTTATCCACTCATCTACACCATTCTGAGCACCATCGCGATCGCTGACTCTTGGCCAGTTGTGGCTTGCGGCGTCTCGACCACGATATGCTCATGCACACACGATGCACCGGGTGCTGCTGTAGGGGGGTCGGTGGTGGCTGGTTTTGCTGGGGTGGGCAGTAGTGCGGTGGTGGTTGTTGCTGTGCGCGGTTGTGGCGCGGGTGCCGTAGTGGAGGGGTGCGGGAGTGCGCGTGCGTGTGGGTGCGTGGGTGTGGTTGTGTCGGCTGTGTCGGTTCGTTGTGGCTTTTTCGCCTGGGAGAGTGATTGCTTTTTGCTGGTGTCTACTTTCGGGGGTTTTGGCCGTCTACTTTCCTTCTGTTGCCCTCGCTGCCGGGCTATTGCGTTCATCTCCGTGTAACACACGATGCACCGGTCCTTGACGATCACAAAATCCTTTTTGTACCCTGAATTTCTCACATGCAGCTGCACAGTTAGTGTCTTGCACCGATGCGGGACTCGTCCGATCTGGCGCCGGATGCGCACGCTGCATCAAAGCATCAAAGCAGTGGTCCACCAGTACTACTGCGCTGCATGCAGCTGCATCGCGAGCGCGATCGCGTCAAACCAACCCGACAGCTCTGCACACGGCGATAAGCACTGACTAGTGCTTGCGCACGTATCGCTAGCCCGAAAGACACGGTCTGCGTTCCCAGCAACGCCTCGACTTTAAAGTGCATCTGTCTGCAGGTCGCACCTGCTTGTTCTCTAGATCTGTCGCCTCAAGCTCCAACAGCAAGCAGTCACCATGCCTTCCAAGCTCAAGATCGGCTACCTCATCCCCAATGGCCTCTTCCTCGCCGGCTGGGCGCTGACACTCATCGGGCTCTCCCTCACCCAGAAGGAGTGCAATGACCAGCAGGAGCAGGGCTTCTTCACCGGTGCCAGCTTCACATCGATCGAGTTTTTCACTTCCCCGATCGGAGAGGACTGCAGGAAGGCCTTCAGGTGTGTGACAACCACCTCTCATCAAGCTACATTCGCTTCGCAGTGCATCTGTCCTGCGGGGCTTCTGGATATATATTCGGGCTGTGCATGGACATTGGCACTGCCATGGTCAGGGCTGCTCCAGACTCTCGCAATCGACGGACCCAGGGCAGCGTGCTAGGAGGAATATATATCCTTGATCCAACGGTATATATATACACTGTTACGGCTCCGATCCAGTGCACCAAGCGAATGTACAACTAGATTCTAGACTCACATGCTACCCAGCAGATGCGAGCCGGCCAGGCGATCACCTGGCACGAACTGCGCACCCGTGAGCCGTGCTACCCTGGACATGGTCTTTCTGATCACAAACCCGTTTCCTTTCACTGTCGCCGCACTGACATATATACCTGTCATATATGTCATATGTCATATATGACATCTCACATATAATTAATCTGTGCTTTCACCTGCAGGTTCTTCTGGTTCATCCTGGCGCTCAACACCATCCCGGCCCTGCTGGCCATCGTTGCCGCAATCAAACCCGAGTTTGCCCGCGGCGTCTCGACCTCCTTCTTCTCAGTGTTGGCGCCCCTTAACATGCTCATGGCGAATGCCTTCTACAACGCCTTCGACCCGCAGGTGTATGGCCTGTCAGAGGACCTCGAGCGTGCGATGAAGGTGTGTGCAGCTGCCTGCGTACAAATGAGCTCGAGCTCACTCTGATCGACTGACAGTGTCGTGCCTGACTTGCGCCTTCTGCTGTGCCTGCCCGGGCTGCCCTGAGACAGGTGCTTTAGCCATATGCATGTGTGAACAAGCATCCAGCACTGCACAGCTGCCTTTCCTAGTGTCGAATTGGCGATTGCTTGTGGGCCCGGCGAGTGCTGACTGTGTGTTTGGTGTGCGCGTGGCCTGCGTGGTAGTGCGTAAGTGTCTGCTTTCGCGCTGGCGTTAGTTCGTCCTGGCATTTGCTCGTGCGGCGCGTGGCCTTGGTGCTTACGGTGGCCGGTCTGTCTGTTTGCTTGTTGCCTGGTCTGTTGCCTCGGCGCTGCTGAGTCCTAGATCTATCACTGTGTAACACAGCTGCCTTTCCAGTGCGCAGTGCTGCAGTAATACTACTATTGTTGACTGCAGTACTAGTGTTTTATTGTTGACCTTTCTGTTGCCACGGCGGCGGCGCTGCTGGGTGTTATATCTATCGCTGTTTAACACATCTGCAACTCATCCTGATGCCTGCCTATGTTGTCCTGTGCGTTGCCGTTCAGGTTCATGCCGTGTGCATACCCAATAGTTCAAATGCGCCCGATGAGGCATATAACATCAGTCTGCTGACCTACATGATGATGTACATAATCGTTGTCCGTGCAGGTGACGATGGCTGGCTTCTGCTTGCTAGCTGCGGGCGCGCTCGTCATGCTCATGGCAGATGGCCTCCTCTCCGGCTTCCTCTCCGATGGCAGCTCTAGTGGTGATCGCGACAACACTGTGCGTGTCCAAGTCGTCGAGAAGACTGTTCATGGCAACACCAACCTGGAGGTGTAACGTGTGTCCCTCACAGTTGCCTCATGCATCCGATGGTGGCCTTGATAAGATTTCATCAGGATCATTGATGACAGCCGCCTCCTTCGGACTGCCTGCTGCAAGCGACGCATCGTGATGGAGTGTACACATGCGTATGTATACATATGTGACGCACAGGCCGTGATGTGCGAATGGTTGGTGAGTGAGTGAGCGGCAACAGCTGCATGCACATGGGGGGGGAGGGGGTAGGGGGGAATATGAAACACAGATTTAGACTGCTCCTTACAGCGGCGGTCCGCGGGAATTTTCAGTTGGCCTGCAACGGTATGTTGCAGCTGTCCACGCAGTCGGGGTTTTTCAAATTGGTTGTACACGTGACTGTGTCCAGTACATGCAATAGTCGGGTGTTAGGAAGGCTATGATGTGGAAAGTGATGTGCTGCAGCCGTGTCAGGTAGAAGTGTGTACACACTTTGTGTACGCGCGCTACATGTTCGACCGTTGGATATGTGGCTTGGGCTATCCGAAACATCTCTGATGTAGCCAGAGGTGTCTTGAAAGGTTGTCCAGACGGCTAACATGGGTGTACATGTCTCTACCATTCAGACATATTCCAGCAGTGGGTTGACTGTGTCCTAGAAGCGATCACTCATGAAGGTAGCCAGGACATTGCACATGCTCATGCGTAGTGTAAAATCCGGATTGGTGACACAGACAGAATTTTCTTGATTATGCCCAGCAGACACATATCCATGGTGATGATTTAGCAAAACGCAGCAGCCTATATCTCCGCTTACATGCACATGTGTCTCATCTTGACCTGTCACCTATCAGCCTGGTGATACATATGTGCCCCTCCGGATTCTGCAGGAACTATCGCGTGTTACTATGTGGGTGTGATAAATTTGATGTGCGATCAAACACGCAACAGCCCACCAATCAGCGGCATAGTCATTCGGTCGTCCTGCACGTGTAACACTGAGACAGAGCACTGCCTGAACGCTGCCAATTCCGTTTCATCAACAAAGTACCTATCGACGACAACAAAAGGCAAGCACGGGGTACAAAAAACAGTTCAGATACCATCACAGCCACCTAGATGCCAATTCAATTTAAAGCGTCAAGCTGGCTAAATCGTCTGGCCGCTGGCCTGAAACACCATATAATTGCTAAAGCGGCATGAACTGCTGGCACATAATGCACCCACAGCTCCACCAGAGTGGCAACTGGCCACAATCGTCCACCTTGCCAACCATTTAATTGACACTCAGCGTGTACGTCAACTACAACCGCCGCACAGCTTCACGCCAGCACCACATGTGCACGCTGTATACCGGGGCATGAGATTGGCGTGACATTGCAGCAAAGTCGCACAGGCAGTGTGCATGCTGCAGGTTGTCGGATGGTTCCGTAAGTATGCATGCGCTGCAAGTGAAGTTTGCAGACAGGTTACATGTACACGACCGCACAAAAAAAAACAGCAAGTATTGGGCACCACGACAGACCCAATCGACCATCGGCCACAGCACCCCTACGAATAGGGATGGATTGGAGGGAAGACTCAGTTTCAGAGAGTACAAATTAGGTGATAGGAAATGGGGGGTAGGCTAGAATGGGCACACATCACCCAAGCCCGCACACGGGACCACGGGAGTACTCGCATGCTACGCGTGCCAAGAGAGCCATCGTGCCAGCCACCCACAAGCCGCGAGATAGAGTGAGGTATGCTGAGCACATATATAGCTGTCAATGCAGTGCATAAGTCTTGGGCTTGTCGGAGATGGGTACCTACGAGCGCTGAGAAGGGGTCAAGCAGGAAGGGCACTGCCGTCACCGCCGCAACATGCTCTGGTGGGAGGTCCTTCAGCGACACCGCGAGAAAATGTCGCGCATGGCAGGGTCACCAGGCACTGCGTACATCAGGTCATCACGAAGGTACTGAAGGATATGTACGCCGACCCAAGATTGTACCGAACCGCAGGAGAACAGCAAATGCTCAATGTGGCGCCACCGGTGTTCCACCGGATCATCCACATCAAACAATACACGCATATCATAAACCATGCACAACTCGACACAGCTCACACACTGCGCCATCGTTGCGAGTGCCATATGAGTGGGAGTAATCCAACTGCAGGTGTGACGAGCGTAGCGCCACTAAGCACTGTGTAGCTGTGCGCACGGGGTCACTGCGGCTAGCAGTCTTGCCACTGCTCGGAATCACCTCCTGCCCCGTCGTCTTTTCTGCATCAGGAGTCACACTGTCAGCCGTAGCAAACACTCCATCCGCCCATATGAGTGGGAGTAATCCAACTGCAGGTGTGACGAGCGTAGCGCCACGAGCACCCATGTCACTGATGAGAGAGTGGACACATACGGCGCATACATGCAGCTAGGGCGCTGCACGTACAGCCCAATGGCCACCGGGTCACGGCGCTGGGAGTGCTCTCGCGGCCGCTGGCGCAGACGGCGGCGTGGGACGGCTGCGGGCACGGGTGGGGGGGGGGGGGGGGGGGGGGGAGGGAGCCTCCCACCCCGCGGCTCCGTACAGTGTGCGACCAAATTCCCAGCCGCACAGTGGCATTACGGACTGCTGAAGCAGCAACAGAAGGGGGATTGCCATTCCCCTCTGGCGCCTGCTGCAGTTCAGCGCACACCACATCCAGCGCCATCTGTGCCCGGGACAGCCACCCATCCCAAGGGTGTGCCTGCGACCGGATCGCAGCACCCATATAGTCCGAAGACCGGCTCGCCGGCAATGGTGCCGCAAAGCAATCGGACAGGAGATCATGTTCCCGCAGGAGCACCGCACAAGCATCTGCTTTCCGGACGCGGCAGAGATGTCTAGCATGTACCACTGAGCAGCAGTCCCGCGACAGCATCACACCAAGGTCAGCATGACCAACGACGATATGCAGCGCAATTTGCACCATGCAGCTGAGACAGGACTGGAGTACAAACCCCCCTTGGCGGGCCCGCCAGCCGCGCTGCACAGTGGAGAACGTCATCCATGGGGATGCGCGTGGCACATACAGGCCACAACTCCATGTGACGGCACCATCCAGCCCGGTTGGGGCAGAGGGCTCTCCTGGATCTGTGCAACACAATGCCTGGAATGATTGGAATCAGGGCACTGTTTGAATCGTTCCTAGGGGCCCAGCGGCCCATTCGGAGCGTCCAGCCGCGGCTATGGTGGAGTGGCGTCAGCACCAAGGATTGTGTACCTGCCATACATATGCCACCTGCTGCCCTTGAGGCTGTATTGGCTGCAAGCTGCGCTGACTGTTGTGATTATCACTCTTGCAATGACTGCTGTGTTGGCTGCAGGCTGTGCTGGCTGCCATACGATTGCTTCCTGGTCAACGATTCGCAGTGATACATGGCACCGGGGCTGGTCTCACAAACACTGGGTGCAGCAGATGCATCCAGTCCCTGTACAGTCTCATACAGCATGAGAGATTCCAGGGATGCACACGCAAGTTGTGGCACTGCAGCCACCCAAACTGACGGTTTGGCTGCACTTGGCTGTGCCCCCCATGGCCATTGCATGCAGCAATGAGTGACTGTCCGTCATGCGCGCGAAGAAGGATGCAACCATTCATTTTGAGTGCAAACCCGGGCACGCCGCTGCGCCTGGCAGGCGGGCGGCGGTAGCATGGCATTCGCATGCCGCGTCGCGGCCAGTGTTCCTGTTCGCTCAGGTGCGCAAGCGCGACGAGAGGCGCGCTGATTGGCAAAATCACCAGAGCAGAACTCATTGTGATTGACAGCAATGCCGCAGCTTGTCTCTGCGATGGCTCGGCGGCCCCAAGAGCGCTCGGGCTGTCCAGATGTCACAAGCACTCGTGGTTCACGAATGGCGTCGCAGGTGGCTCTTGAGGTGTCGACGGGCCACGCTTGTGGTCACGGCCTTCAGCGACCACACCAGATCCTAGACTATCGCGGACCACGCTGACCCTTAGTTGTAGGGGTAGATGTCACCATAAATACCCGAGGTGCTGTGCACCATCAGCTCCGACGTGTCAAGGGCTTGCATCGGACTGCCAGCGTGCCAATGTGCACCATGCGAATATATAAGCAGAGTGCAACCGGCAGTCGGTATCCACAGTGCTACATCTCCAGTCTTCCACCACTCTTCACTCAACCCTTCCGTGTCGTCAGGCATCAGTGTCCAAGGTGCGCCCAGCACCTCCGCAGCTCAACGGGCTTATGCGCGCGCTGAGTATGTTGATTGCATGCGAGAATTGATTGATGATGCGTAGTTGGAAGTCGAGTCAGTACAGCCCCGAGCGCTGTGTGTGCAGCATCTCGGCGCAGTGCCATGTTACATGCCGTCCGTGAACAGTCGTAGTCGGCCTGTAATCAATAACAGCTTCCTCGCTGACGACCAGCGTTTGGCTAGAATTATTTCCCGGCAAGAACAGCGAATCTTCAGCACCTGACTGACCATCGCCAGAGTGATATCGCTGTGATGTTGCATCCGCTCCCTGCAGCAACCTCGTTGTTTGCAGGTTCTCCTTCCCAGACCCATAACACCTACACAGCAAGATGTCTTCCAAGCTCAAACTCGGATACCTCGTCCCCAACTTCCTCTTCTTGGGAGGCTGGGCGGTAGCGCTGGTTGGTCTGTCCCTCGTCCAGAAGGAGTGCAATAACAACCAGGAGCAGGGCTTCTACACCGGTTCCAGCTTCACGTCCATTGAGTTCTTCACCGGGCCCATTGGAGAAGACTGCAGGCAGGCATTCAGGTGTGCTTGCTTACTCCTACATTTGCCAAACTGCACACATTCTGCTGTGTCGACACAGACTTCAAAGTCCTGTGTGCCCTGCCCCACTTGCATTTTGCCCACCGACCTGAGTTTCTTTACGCCCTGCGAGCTGCAACCGTGCTCCAGACACAATGCCGTGCATGCAGGTTCTTCTGGTTCGTCCTGGCCCTTGACAGCATCCCAGCCCTGCTAGCAATCATCGCTGCTGTCAAGCCTGAGTATGCCCGTGGCGTGTCCTCATCCTTCTTCGCGGTCATCGCTCCCCTCAACATCCTCATGGCCAACGCCTTCTACAATGCTTTCGACCCCCAGGTGTTTGGTCTGTCTGAGGACATGGAGCGGTTCATGAAGGTATGCCTCCCAGGACTGCCTCCAGGCAGAGCTGCTGTGCTCAACATCATCCTCTTCCTGCTCCACATCATGTCACCTACCTGTCACACAGACCATGTCCCACACCTGGCTGGTAGTGCCACCACTACTGGCCATCAGTACCGGCCCGGTGCTCATCACAGATCAGGTGCAAGGTTTCTGATGCCTCCAGCTGCAGTGCTGCAGTGTGTGTTGCCAAGCAAACACCCGCAAGCACCATTACTGCAGTATGTACTTGGGCTTGGTTGTGTGTTACACAGTGATAGATCTAGGACTCAGCAGCGCCGAGGCAACAGACCAGGCAACAAACAAACAGACAGACCGGCCACCGCAAGCACCAAGGCCACGCGCCGCACGAGCAAATGCCAGAACGAACCAACGCCAGCGCGAAAGCAGACACGCACACACCACGCAGTACCACGCAGTACCACGCGCACACCAAACACACAGCCAGCCCTCGCCGGGCTTGGTTGTGTGACCACTCTTGCATGCACCACTAGGCACCTTTGTCTGGCAAGAAGTCATGAAGTGTGCATGTGCCTGTGCAGATCGTGATGGTTGGCTTCTGCCTCCTCTCCACCGCTGCTCTCCTCATGCTCATGGCTGACGGCTTGCTTTCTGGTGTCCTCAACCGTGGCTCGGACAGCAATAACAAGGATAACAGCGTCCGCGTCCAGGTTGTGGAAAAGACTGCCCGTGGCACCACCACCTTTGAGGTGTAAGCCACGTAGTCCACTCTGCTGCCCACACACCCGCACAAGCCCAGCTGGGTGTGCTCAAGGCATTCACAGTCTGTTTGAAAGAGAATGCAAAGACAGGTCATGCTGGTGAGGGAGGCATGTGGTGCAGCCCACACAACTGCTCGACCGATACAGCTAGGCTTTGAATGTACAATAATATCACATCCAGTATAATGATGGTGGGGGCCAGGCTTGCCCTGGAGCTTACACGTATGGTGGCAGCGGTGAGTGAACACCACTGCCACTTCGAGAGTCCAAGCTGACACAGGGCTGGGCTCAGTGCCAACCCAGCATCAGGCTTGATTACTGAAAGATGAGATGCTGAGTAGAGTCTTGATCAAAGTGAAGGATTCAGATGTTGAATAGGTGGCAAGCGGGAGTAGTTGGGGGTTGTTAGCTGGTACAGGCTTGTTTAGTGCATGACTTTTGTTACGATGGATTGTGTACCATCACGAGGTGTACCTCTCACGCCCTGTCACAGATGGCATGGGGAGGTACTGCTCTACTGATTTGGATGTGCACTTGTTATTTTGACTACACTGCAATGTGTGCCAACACAATCAATCTACACTGTACTGTCTGTACAACACGTCCCGTAATGACATACATACACAAGACAGTATGTGGTGTGTGCCCTGTGTCTCCTCATGTAATCTTCTTTCCGCAACTGTCTGGAATATAACTGCACTGACCAGCCCCACGCTGCTTGGTTGACCAAGCCCCACCTGATCTGCAACATCTGTGCGTTCATTGGAGAAGTATTGGACTGGCACTTGCAGCCATGGTGGACCGGCGGACATCCGCCTTACATTGGAGTCAATTTTCAGAGTAGCAGACAGCAACAATATGTTGGAACCTGAAATCTGAAAGCTGCATAATGATGATTAATCCCAAACACAGATTATGTGTATATGCCCTGATAGCCACCGAACTGATAAACACCCCCCCGCCGTGGCCAGCCGTAATCAAGTGTATTCTCCTTCTAACCATCAAGTGCATCCGCCTTCGTGCAACAGCATACACCGTTCCTTTCCTCCTTGGTCCTCCAGTGTCGAAGCTCGAGGATCAACTGGGAATGTCGCAGCCTCCTCAATTGCATCATGCGGCCAACCTCAGACCACTGCACTCACCTTGTACCTGCTTGCAATGGGTATTAAATGGATGCCTCATGGGCATAATTCTCCAAAGTTGTGCCTTGTACATGCGTGTCCACTCCCGTGGCTGTACCGGCTGTGTGGCTACTCTGCTGTACGCAAGTTGTGTCCAGTAACTACGTATGCAGTCATCTGATGTGTGTGCTGTACGCAAGTTGTGTCCAGTAACTACGTATGCAGTCATCTGATGTGTGTGCGTTGCTGGGATTGTGCGTGTTGCCCGCTCTTCCACCCCCGGCCTTCCACCCCCGGGCTTCCAACCCGGGCTTTCCAAGCCCGGACTTTCCACCCCCGGGCTTTCCACCTCCGGGCTTTCCACCCCCGGGCTTTCCACGCCCCGCCTGCCACCCCCAGCCTGCCACCCGCGGCTGCAGGGCTGCTGTGGCCCATCGGATCGATACCCACCCATGTTCGACGTGACACCGGAATACTTTTTTGTTTTGGGTTGTGACGCCGGATTTTTTTTTGGGTTGGGTTGTGTCGGCCACCCACTGCCATGGCCCCAGCTGCCTGTGCAAAGGTCTTTCGAAATGATCATTGATCATGGGAAAGCGGGGCTGGGGTTGTAACATAATTTACTGTGCAAAATTAAACACTGCAATACTGTGTGGATGTATGCGTTGTGATGTTGCACATGTGACATGTAGGCGTGACTCAGCACTGGGGTCATTCAGTGCAAACCAACTTGGAGTGCGTGGCCAGCAGTCTGCACAGCCCCACAGTCCTTGCAACAACTGAGAGACCAGGTGACAGTGTCACAAATTCGTTTTTAGGGCTGATCAGCAGCCTGGGCTGAGCAGCTGAGGGATCCAGCAACTATGTCTCTTGCACAATTGCGTTTAGCACAATTAATTTCTCAAGAGACATGGCTAGGTGCAGCTTGCAAATGGTCACTTCAGCACCACCTGTAGCAATCCATTGATCAGTGACTCAAGCCTACGTGAGTCACACGCAAGTTGGATCTTGTGCTCATGAAGACCCCTGCATTTGCAAGTTCAAGCCTAAATATTGACAAATACTGCATGACCAGTGGTCATGACAAGCACTTGGTCAACGCCCAGACCGTGCCGAACACCGGCTGACAGCAGTTCGACAATCATGGTGAGCACAATCAGTTGGGGCATGTAGTACAGTGTATGTAATTGCTAGGTGAGGATAGAAGAAGGTGCCTCGCAATCAGTGTCGACGAGCAATTGACGCACCCTCGTAGCCACCGGCATGCAGCCACATCAGACGACACGTGTATCATCTTATCTCTCGTCAGCACGCCAGTTGATGCCGCATGATCATGAAGCATCGCGATGCATCGCCACTTTCAACTGCCATGCCAAACCAGATATATACTGTGCTGTTCCACGCTCTCAGGTGCATGCCATTCTCAGTGTATCTGCTCAAAGCTCAAGGTTGTTCCACACCTGGCGACTCCCCAGCAGCCGAGATTTGAATTTGTGCCGGGTTACCAATCGTAGTCCTGTTCCAGTCTTGCGCACGCCATTCCGAAGGTGAGCTACTACTGCATCAGAATAAGGTACCAACGTGCTGCTTCGTCAAATGGCTGCATTGACAGCGAGGCGGGATTTGTGGGATACATTTAAACAGAGCACGGGTCGCGACGTCCGGAACCCCTTGCCAGGTCACGGCGCGTGCCACATTGGATAACGCGAATCGGGTGGAACACTGTGATGGCACCTAGATCCGACCGCTGGATTCCAGCAACAGTTGTACATTGCAGTGATTATGCGTTACGGCTCAAGGCCATTTGCAACAGCTCTGTAGCGTTGATCATGTTGCGCGGAATGGGATAAATGCAAACTCGAGCTCCACGGGTGACGGTGTAGAAATCGATCAGTGTTGAGCTGACCGCTATGACTGTTTACTCTGTGATCTGCGTCGGATGTGTCGCTTTGCGCAAAAACGTACTAGCAAGTGTTACGTGTAGCTTGATGATCGTCTTATCCGATCGTTCGGAAGCTGAGAGGTAAGAGAGGATAGCTTTTCAACATGCTTGCTGTCTGCAGGGACGCTCTCCTTGCACTTACGGCTTCTCTGTCGACGTTCGGAACACAAGCAAGTATGAAGGTGGACATCAAGACCCATAAGAAGATGTTGTACATGGGGGGAAACCTTCTGTACCTCGCAGGATGGGCGATCACGCTAATCGGTCTTGCTCTCGTCCAGGACGAGTGCAAGGACATCGTCGAAGACGGAGTCGGTCTCGGTAGGCTCGCTTTCGGAAGCATTCCTTTCTTCACGACCCCGGTTGGAGAGGATTGTAAGAAAGGATTCAGGTACGCCAATTGCACCTGCATTGGTCCAGCTCCGCGGCGTGCTTCTGCAAGCTGGCGTTGCCGACCACTAGCAGTCGACATGCGAGACATGCGTTGACTATTTGCTGAACGGCCTCTGTCATACGTCTGTCTTTCTGCGAACAGGAGTCTTGCATCTCGGCCACACTTGCACTGGTTGCTTGCACCGAGCGCTGCAAGCCACCTTGCTGGTCGAGCACAGAGCTGAACCGCACATAAACGATTCAGTGTTCTCGACTGTCCACTTTAGCACGCTCGTGCCGTGGCTAGGTGTCATCGAGCGCTACTGCACTTGACCTGGGTTGGCCTCCTGCAAAGCAAGACGGTGAACGCTGGAGTGCCCTGCAAGCTTTACAATCTGTTGGGTGTGCAGGTTCTTCTGGTTCATGTGGGTACTCAACAGCATCCCGCCGCTGCTCGCAGTGGTCGCTACCTTCATGCCAGACCTTGCGCGTGGCGTGTCCACCTCCTACTTTGCGGTCATCGCGCCCCTCAACATCCTTATGGCCAACTCATTCTTTGATGCCATCGAGCTCACAAACAACGACATGGAGAAGAACATGAAGGTGTGTGATCTGCCCGCCGCCCACAGCATTGCCCACCCGCGCTGTCCACAGGCCCGCTCGTTTGTCGCTAGTTGGGCGTCCCGCCCCTGTCTGCAGGTGTGCTGTGGCTGATGCCGGTATGGGTTTGGCGTTATGCCCGATTATTTTGTTTTGGGGTGGATCCGCAAAGATGCCAGTCATGCACGGGTGGCTGTGTTGCCCTTTGCCCTATCATGGGGCGGTTGGCCGGGCTTGACGACGGCGTTGCATGCGGCGCATGTACTTCCGCTTGAGAACTGCACAGCCCAGGGGCAACTCATCCACTGCTAGGACTCGACAATGTGTGCATGGCCCGTCAGCGCGACATGGCATGGTTGATGCAGCAGTACCTGGACCCAGCCGGGCATAACGCAAAAACGCATAACCCGAGTCTGCTGGGTCACCCTCGCCACGTGCTTTCCTGCTTACAATATTTCCCTGTTCAAAATTTCAGGCGGAGCTGTGTGGATGAGCTAGATGAGCCCCCCCCCCCCTCACCCCCCCCCTCCCGCTCCCATGCATGTCAAGCCCTCCCAAACAGGTGGCGATAATGTGACTGGGTTCACCCACAGAACCCAAGCACACCCCAGGCCAGCATGGCCAGGAACAAACACACCTCAACCCCTGTGCAGATCTGCTGATCTCCTGCGTTTTCTGATTTCGTGTAACTCCTCAAACCCCACTTCACCAGCACCAGCACCCTTTTCCTCCATCTGCCTGCGCTTTTCCCCCAGTTGACACTCCCCCAGTTGACATGCCACAACCCCAAACGCCTGCACCTTTTTCGCGCCTTTTCCTTTTCCTACGCCTTTTCCCCTTTTCCTTTTCCTGCCCGACGCCCAATTTTGTTCGGTTTTAATCACAACTGGGCTTACATGTTCACAGTTCACAATCCACCACTGCATACAGCACCAGGTCAGCACCAGGTCCCTACACCTGCAGGTACAGGTGCTGACCATACCTCTCGTCAACCACCCCTGCCCCATCCTCTCCATATATGTAGCTGCCACCATGCATGCAAAAACTGAGGTCTAGGCAGAAACCCGTGCACAGAGCATGTCACAGCGTGCATGCCGTGCAGGTCAGCATGGCAGGTTTCTGCATCCTGGCAGGCGCGGCCCTCCTGATGCTCCTCATGGACTCCCTCCTGGTGGGCGACTCCGGCAAAGGCACCGTGCAGCATGCAGACGCTGCCGCCAAGCCCGCCGAGGCCGTCTAGAGCCCCCTGGCACGCCCCCTCCCGGGCCCCGGCCGGGACACCGTCGTGCGCCGCGTCCTCGCCAAGCTGCGCCGTGGCCGGCGCGCAAGCTGTTGCACACAACACTTGTTGCCGCGTCTGCGTGGGGATCGTGTACGCCTGCAAACGGCAGGAATGCATGAGCCGGCGGCCGGTGCCGCAGCCGCCCGCGGCTGCTGCGCTGTGCTGCGGGATAGCATGGGTTGCATGAGCTGATGACCGGTGGCGTGGGGCTGTTTTGCGTGGGGGGGGAGACCCGGCTCAAAAATTGATGCTGCGGCTGCACGTCTGTGGTCGCAGGCAGGTATTGAAACGTATTGGAATATATGGACATGGGATCCTGTCAGCATGCAGCTGGCGGCTGGAGGTGGCAGTAGGAGGTGCGTGCGACACCGCACGTATGTGTCTGGCGGCCGCTTTGGTGCAGCTGTGGCGGCATGAGCGCATGCTGTGCGCGGCATGCTGTGCGCGGCATGCTGTGCGCGGCATCCCTCGAGTGTTTTTGTGAGATTGTGTGCGGATTCGTCGTGAACTGTAGTGAACTGTACGTGTAGGCCCGTGCGCATGAGAATTCTTCAGTCCGGCCGTGGCCTGGTGTTGCGACGCTCTGGCGGTCGTGTAGTATTAGAAGTGCCCTGCAGTAGTGCCCGCTGGCCCTTTCGTCCCTTGTGTCCCGCCGGAGGGCGCAGCCTTTTGTGTCTGGGTTTGCGAGCTTAAGGGGTGTCTGTGTGGCGGCGCAGGCGGCAGTCAGATAAAGTGGGAGTGCTCCTGGAGACGAGCAGGCGGCCGCGTGTTGCAACAAGCTGCCCTCGCCTAGGTTGTGTAACATTACAAGCTGTCCTCGCCTACGTGTTTACATCATCTGCTGCCCTCGCCTGCATGCTGCGTTGTACCAAAGCCTCTGCAATGCATGTGCCTATCGGCTGAGCCTATTCCATCGTGTTCGCCGCAGACATAGACAGCCCGGTGACACAGCTTGCATTCTCAGCACAGCACAGCACAGCCGGGGTGTACACAAAGGCACAGGGCAGATAAGTCACAGCACAGCGGCAGCAGCATACCTGGGCGGGTCCTGGGAGAACCCACTTCATCGGCAAGGACGTCATTGAGGCTGTCAGTGGGGGAGCTGACGAATGAGGTATGCAGATCTTGACTGACACGCAGCAGCAGCAAAAACCAGCAGAGTGTGCCCTGTCGTTGGGAAGTGTGAAGTTGTGCCCTGTCAAGGGGTGAAGCGTATGTGTGAGAGCCACTGCAGTCAGAGACGGCTGTGCAAGCTGATTTGGGCCTCCGTAGGGATGAGAAAGCTCATGCGAAGTGGCGCTGTGTGTGGTTACAGAGTGCCGTTATGTGCTAGTCATGCCAGTGGCACATCCGAAGCACTACCTCACAACTCAGCAACCGGGCGGAGTCTGCCCGCCACGGCTGCCTTTCCAGACACACCAGTCATGATCTGTAAGCCCATCCCGAACAACAGAGCGTTGCCTCTACACAAACCTACACTCAGTTCTCTTTTCACATTGGTGATGTACTGCGCCGGATCCTGTATACCACACTCGACAGCAATATCAGCCAGATACTTCAGATGCGACAATGCACCCTTGCTCATCTGCCGAATGTCTCATGCGACAACGCAGCAAAGTCGTACGCATGCGGATTATAGCGACGATAAGCAGCCGCCTTGTGCCCATCGCGGCCGCATCCGCAGCCATCCCCACGGGCTGCCGCTCTGCGATACGTCCGCGCCACAGGGTCAATCAGACACATCCGCAATGCAGAGCTAACCGCTGGGCAGAACATACAACGTATCCCCGATTTTGTCCCCCTCCGGCACCACACTTGAGGCCGGCTCGTTATCAACCAGCTCCTCTGCCTTTGCATCTGCCCCGTGCTGCGGCTCACCCTGCCCCTGCTGGCCCGAATCCCTATGCCCAGCACCCTCGGTTGCGTCGTTGCCAACATCTGTGTCCCTACCCGCAGCGTCTGGCCCAGCCGCTTCACCCATCCCGCCCACATTGTCGGCCCTGCCTAGATCCCGCCATTCGCCCCATCCCCACGCCCCATCCCCACGGAGTGTGTGTGTGTGTGTGTGTGTGTGTGTGTGTGTGTGTGTGTGTGTGTGTGTGTGTGTGTGTGTGTGTGTGTGTGTGTGTGTGTGTGTGTGTGTGTGTGTGTGTGTGTGTGTGTGTGTGTGTGTGTGTGTGTGTGTGTGTGTGTGTGTGTGTGTGTGTGTGTGTGTGTGTGTGTGTGTGTGTGTGTGTGTGTGTGTGTGTGTGTGTGTGTGTGTGTGTGTGTGTGTGTGTGTGTGTGTGTGTGTGTGTGTGTGTGTGTGTGTGTGTGTGTGTGTGTGTGTGTGTGTGTGTGTGTGTGTGTGTGTGTGTGTGTGTGTGTGTGTGTGTGTGTGTGTGTGTGTGTGTGTGTGTGTGTGTGTGTGTGTGTGTGTGTGTGTGTGTGTGTGTGTGTGTGTGGTGTGTGTGTGTGTGTGTGTGTGTGTGTGTGTGTGTGTGTGTGTGTGTGTGTGTGTGTGTGTGTGTGTGTGTGTGTGTGTGTGTGTGTGTGTGTGTGTGTGTGTGTGTGTGTGTGTGTGTGTGTGTGTGTGTGTGTGTGTGTGTGTGTGTGTGTGTGTGTGTGTGTGTGTGTGTGTGTGTGTGTGTGTGTGTGTGTGTGTGTGTGTGTGTGTGTGTGTGTGTGTGTGTGGTGTGTGTGTGTGTGTGTGTGTGTGTGTGTGTGCGCGCGCGTGTGCGTGTGCGTGTGCGTGTGCGTGTGCGTGTGTGTGTTACACGGTGATAGATCTAGGACTCAGCAGCGCCAAGGCAACAGACCAGGCAACAAGCAGACAGACCGGCCACCGTAAGCACCAAGGCCATGCGCCGCACGAGCAAATGCCAGATTGAACTAGCGCCAGCTTGAAAGCAGACACTCGCACACAGAGCAGTACCACGCAGCCCATGCGCACACCAAACACACATTCAGCACGTCGGACCCACAAGTGGTCGCCGACTCGACACTAGCAGTCTGCACGGGCGCGCCGGCGCGCGCTACGGACATCTCTGAGGCCGCGAGGCACCGGTCCGAGGCGCTGCAGCCACAGCCAGCGCGGCAGCACGAGCAGTGTCCGGGAAGGGGGGCAGAGGAGAAACGGCGGACGTGCACTGGGAGAAGGGAAGAGGGAGGGAGGAGGGACAGGTGCGGGGGGGGGGGGGGGGGGGGGCTGCAGGGCGAAATGGGTGGAGGGGGGGCCGCAGGGCGAGATGGGCGGGGGGGGGGGGCACGACGCAAGCCTATGCGCGATGCGGTGCGTGTGTGTGTGGCGCCAGTGTGAGTATGTGTGCTGAAACCCATCACTGCTGGCTGGAAACACATGTTACAAAGCTTCAGCAGTCACTAGATATATGTTACAGAGGGATGCTCCACAAAGCTTCAGCAGTCAGGATCACACTGACTTGCTGGGGCTGACTGGCACAGGGAGTCAGTGTGATGTGGGCTGCTGTCAGTTCTCTTGTCCTTACTCTTGTCCTGGCAATCAGTACCTTGGCAGGCTGCCTGGAGATGCAATTCATGCAAGTGGCAGACTCCCAAGTCATGCATTTTATGGGCAGAGTGAATTCGAAGCAGGAGCGTGCAACACACGTGGTACACGGAGACGAGCGCACGAGCCGGGCGGAAAGCCAAGTGCAAGTGCTAATTCATGGCACAGTGTCAGCAGGGTTGATCTGCCACAGTGTGCTTGACATGCACAATGTCATCAGGGTTGGTCTCATGTGCCCACTACTGCAGATCCCCTGTGCATTACACATGGATACACATCAAGCGTATCTACTCTATGATAGATTAGATTTCATACATGTGGTACTATAGCTACCACTGTATGAGGTCAAGGCCCTGGGGACCCAGACTTAGGGCCAGTACTAATCCCTGAAGGGACTGCAATTGCGAAATTGACTCAGGCTGCAAGCTGCAAGCACTACTAGCATGTATTGTTACAGCATGTATTGTTACATCGAGGGGCTCCGATCCAGTGCACCAAGCGAACGTACAACTAGAGTCTAGACTCACATGCGACCCAGCAGATATGAGCCAGCCAGGCGATCACCTGGAACGAACTGCGCACCCATGAGCCATGCTAGTAGCATGTACAGCCATGCTAGTAGCATGTATGTGTATATGTGTGAGTATGCACCATTTCAGAGTCGCAAGGTAGATTTTTTTAATTGTTATTGTATGTCACTGAGGTGTGCCGTTGGGTGCACAGGGGCTGTGCTGAATCTGAGTCATAAGGCACAGCTCACGGTCATCAAGTGACAGATGACAAGTGACAGGGACACTGCCCTCACAAGTAAAACTGCCCTAATGCAGAACTAACACTGCAGATAACACTGCCCCTAACAATAGTAGCAATCGTAACACTGCCCTAACATGGCCCTAGGCCAATAGGGTGGAGATATTTCAGCGTTAAACATTTGATATTTCTAGATTTCCAGATTTTTGAATCGCCTAAGTTTTATCTCCCAGGCCAGAGCTGCCAGCAGTGCACTGGCAGTGCAGGAGCCGGCCCCTAGAAGTCGTAAGGTAAATGCCATATGCAGTACGGGCGGGGCACACTGGGGGAACCCCAGCGCTGTGCAGATAAAAACTCATGATACTTGAGCAAGCTTGGTAAGGACGTTTCCACGCAATAAAAATTTTTAATACCCCAGTAGCGTCAGCATACCATGAAATATATCGAAAAGGTACATGCCACCATCGTGCATCAAGCGACACAACACACTCATGACGTACACCAGATGACGGCGCGCGGCGCATGATGAATTTGTGAACGGGAGCATCACGGTTGATCTTGTTCAACGGGGCCGCATGAACTGGAAGCGTGCAGCTAGGATGCATGGCATTGGTGCTGATTGTTCCGAGGGGCTGGCGCTCGTGGATGGCCAGCCCCTCCGGTCCCGGCCCCACAGCTCGATTTTCATCCTGCTCGGCTCCCTGAACATAAGTCACATAAATGTTAGTGTCAGTGATACACACAGGGGCGCTTGTGGCTGGAATAGCAGGGACATATGGAGACGAATTGGGACGCACCCGTGTGTCACAACGCCGATCGCAAATAACGGCCTGGTTCTCCATTAATGTACTTCAAAATTGAGCTGGATGTGGACCCTGGTCTAGCGTAGCTTGATCAGCAAGCCCGCCAAGAATCTGTCGCCGTTGTTGACATCCAAGATCTATGCCGCTGTCCTCGATGTAGAGCAGACCACAACGCAAGCTGTAATAGGAACGATATCCAATTGATATGGACGGATGACGTGCGAATTGTAGCTTTGTTTAACGATACATATGT
This sequence comes from Ulva mutabilis, assembly GCA_900538255.1. Lineage (NCBI taxonomy): Eukaryota > Viridiplantae > Chlorophyta > Ulvophyceae > Ulvales > Ulvaceae > Ulva > Ulva mutabilis. Next base: position 135,350 of record UNSF01000150.1, read on the forward strand.
CGAAGCGGGAGGCGGTAACATCGGACTGACATAAAGCGGATCACCGGGCCAGCGCATCATGGCGTGAATATCACACCATAACGAATGCGATATCATTTAGTTATCATTTGTTGGAGCATCGCTGTGCAGAGGCGCTGGGGCCCCGTGGCGCAGGCACGCGGATCCCGGTGGCCACGGTATATCATCGCTTTGGCCATGCATAGGGCGGAGCGTGGGATGACGGTTTGGGGGTTCGAAAAGCAAGAGGTAACTCTTGAACTTTCGTAGGCCACGAGGGTGTCAAATGGTCACGTGGGGTTAGTGGGGTATTAATAGATAGAGGGGGCCATGGCACCTGGACACGTGGACCTGCAAGGCCCTATCACGTGGCTCTAGTCACATGCATGCGTGGACCCCACGACGCAAGCCTATGCGCGATGGCTGCTGCTGTGATCATGAGTTAGTGACCACCAGCAGGGGGCAGCATGCATCAGCCAACTGCAGTTGGTGTGTTACACAGCAATAGATCTAGGACCCAGCAGCTAGGACCCAGCAGCACCGAGGCAACAGACCAGGCAACTGCAGTTAGTGTGCACACACATTTGTGCTCATCCCAGGCACACTTTACTGAGGCAGCCGCTTCACTGGTCAACTGCCACAAAGCATACATTACTCTCTGCCCTATGCCTTTTACAGAGTCCCAGAGCCAACTGGCATAGCAGGAATATGTACATATGATGACATACTACCAAAAATGGGGAACACTGACAATTTGAGATCACTTTGAGATCACCATCGTGCAGCAGCTATCCACTGCATACGGCATGGCTTATTTCTCAGGGCCGCTGTTGTAATTCTGAGTAGGCGACCATGTGCACAGTCATATATAAATATATAAACAGTCCAATGTCCGACCTCCTGGAGGCAGACAGGACTGCGAGCCCCTGCAGGCCCATACGGGAAGCATTTTGTAACCTATCTCACGATATGGAAAGCTGTGCAGGTTGGCACTGAGCAGTCAAGTACTTCTGCAACATATTGCCATGTTGCAACAACTGGATCTACCGGTTTCGCTCATGCACAGAGATCAGCAGCCCTCGCGATCGCTGCCGGGCTATTGCGTTCATCTCCGTGTAACACAGATATCGGAAGCCCCAACCCCTAGTTGTACATGTTGGTGCCCGCGACGTTGTAACGCGTTGGGATCCATGCACTATTACATTGAGGGGCTCCGGATCCGATCCAGTGCACCAAGCGACCAGCGCCATATGCATGTAATTTATGCACGGGCTCGTACGCGCGAGTACCACAGCGGAGGTGCCATCAACTCATGTATCTGTGACTTGGAATTGTCCACAGAAACGCTTGCTAGGTCGGAACATTTGGGCTCAAACAAGGCACGCGACCGCACACACTGACGCGGACAAATGATGACGTCGACTATGCGAATCTGGTTTAGTGGCGGCGGCCGTCAATGACGGCGTGCGTGACAGTCACTTTTCGGCGGGCCCAACCTTGAGCGAAGTAATGGAAACCCACTGAGCCGATCGGGGAGCGGACACACGCAGCAACAACGCCGATCTGACCTGACCCACACCACAGGGCAGCCCATGCGATCCCGACTGAGAAGGCCATAAATGTCATTCGTAACACAGGCTCCGGTCCAGAAATGTCTGTGTCTACCGAAACCTGTGCATTGCGCCAGTTTCCAAACGTGCTCACATGTGCTGTACAGCTGCAGTCTGGCCTGTATCCAGCCAGCCGTTTCATGGGGCAGTGCCACTCAGCGCGGTGCAGGCCGGCTCGAGTGCCTCCAATACAAGCTCAGTAGTAATCTGTCGCTATTTCCCGACGTGCGGTGCAGCATGATGTTGGAGGAGTGAAGAGCAAGGCACGTCTGGCGTGGACACCGGCAAGCCCTCGTTCAGTCCCGACCGGTACATCTCTCTACGCATACAAATGAATTTGTATAATTCAAATTAGATTCAATACCCTCATTTTCAGCATATCTGCTGTATCCAGTAGCTGTGTGCAGGTGATGGCTTCCGTCGGATTCACAACCGAAGCACCCGCGGCCGGCTGGCGCCTGGTCTGCGCATCGGCCTCGCCCGCTGCTACGCGCCTGCACGACATGCCGGCCTGCTGCACAGTTCTGGACCGTGTCTATGTCCACAGCGACGTGACGCCGCTTGGCCAGGGCAATCAGGGCCAGGCACGCCTCGTCGCGTCGTCACTTGCAGCCGTGTTGCAACACGCTGACCGTGTGCATGAGACTCTGCGAGCTTCGCCCTTCGCATCGAGCGAAAGGCGTCTGAACTCATCTCCTCGGTCGACCTCAACCGTCTGCTTACACGCTGCATCAGCTCCTGGGATATCGTCAGTCCTGTGGTCGCGCAACAAACCAAGCCCTCCGCTGGGGCAGGACACGAAAAAGGCACGCTGAAAGCAGCACGTGGGGCTAGATGCAGCTGCAAGCCCACACAAGGGTTCACAAGCGCCATGAGCGCCCACAACCCATCATGTGGCAACCCGATTATCTGCCTACTCGCGTGAGTGATACAGGGAGGCATGTGGCAGATCTAGGCTTTAGGCAACTGAGTGCAAGCTAGTCGTTGGTGTGGCCGCAGGTGCAGTGCAGCAATGCATGCATGAGACTGCGGGAGTAGGATGTTGACGCATAGATTTGCATGGTGATCAGCAAGTTCGCTGTCACATATAGGACTGACTGCCAGTTCACCAGTCGTTGTGTTTGACTGGCTGAATGGCAGGTACGTGTCTCTTGGACTTTGTTTGCATACTGCTGTGAGTTGGCATTGATACCTAGGACATTGATTGTGCTGTGTGCGAAGTGCAGGCTGTGACGTTGCATGTTGCTGCGGGCGAACATCGTAGACTCACAGTGCACATTCTGCCACAGGTGAGATCCATACAGCTTAAGTAGTGTACAATATGTGAAGCTGTAACAGTTGTGTTTGACTGGCTGAATGGCAGGCTGTGACGTTGCATGTTGCTGCGGGCGAACATCGTAGACTCACAGTGCACATTCTGCCACAAGGCAGCAGCAGGGCAACAGCAACTGGGAAGGTGTCTTTGTGACTTGCACCTGTGTTCGTGCGTATTGACCGTTCTGCCCCTGTCCGCAGGGGTGCTGTGGCCAATGGCCGTTTGGGTCTGGGTTTGGCGTGGATGCCCGGTTGGTTTTATTTTTGGTTGTTTTGGCATTCATGCACACATTGGTCACCAGAACACAGTGCTCAGGATGCATGCATGGTCAACAAGCCATCTTGCAGGAGCCACAGGAGCCAGACACGGTAAGGCAGAATGGAGTCAAACCCGATTTGCGTCAGCCGCTTTGTGTGTGTGGCTGCTGCGTACGCAAAGCAGGCCTTCAAGTGGCCGTCTCTTCCTAATGCCTACAGCGGTGCCTGCGTCAGCAAGCTGTCACATCACACACAGTGTAACACATCTCACGCATTGGCCACCAATGACGCAGTCATTCCGACGTGTGCAGGTCTGCAAAGCCCACGTGCTCAACGCCAAGACCGGCAAGACTGCGACGCTCGCCATCAAGGAGGCTGCCCCGCACACCTCCGGCAGCGGACTCCTGCGCGAGGCCGTCGCACTAAGCCACATCCATGCATCACACGGCGGCAAGGCCCCCCATGTCGTGCCCCTCACCGGCATCATCGCGCACCACCACCTCCACCGCCCCCCCTCCAAGCCCCCCTGCAGCGCCGACCTCCGCACCGGCCACGTCCAGGCTCTGATCATGCCCGTGTTTGAAGCTGGCGACCTCTTCTCCTTCTTGCAGACACCCGGCCTGACGCTCACCAGAATGCAGCGGTGGCGTCTGATCGAGCAGCTGCTCACTGGCCTGACTGCGGCCAAGGCGGCGGGGGTGGCGCACTGTGACGTCAAGCCCCACAACGTCCCTCCGCCACAGCAACAGGGACGTCTTCATCACCGACTTTGGGCTGTCGGTCAGCCACATGACGCCCAGCACGCGCTGCGCGCGCGCGCACGGATCGCCGATGTACATGGCTCCGGAAGCCCTCAAGTGCCTGCGCGCCGGCAGCGAGGGGGGCGCCGAGCCATACGACCCTTACCCGGCGGACGTGTGGTCGCTGGGGATAACCCTGACGCAGATCGCGCTGCCGCGGCTGTGGCGCGCGTGCCTGCGCGGCTCCAGCAGCGCCAGCTGGCCGGACATGCGGGACCGCGTGTTCGCCGCGGTGCGTAGCGTGTGCGAGCCGCGGCTGGGGCATATGGTTGCGCGCGCGCTCACGCTGCGGCCCGCACAGCGCGCCACGCTCGCGGAGCTGCAGCTGGTCGCCGCGCTTGGCGCGGCAGAGGCGCGCGCTGCGGCCGCGCTGGGCGCGCTGGGCGCAGGCATCGCTACCGCGGAGGCGCATCTCAATGCGTACTACAGCGGAGAGCCGGTCGGTGCGCCCCTTGGCGGGTGAGGGTGCGTGGTGGGAGTGGCCGTTGGAGGAAGATGAGGTGTTGTGGCGCAAGGATGAGGCACTGGTGCTGCAGGCGGAGCGGCTGCTCCCGCCGGCCGCCGGCGGCCGACCGCTCGGCAGAGGGCACAATCTGGTGTGGTCCCTGCACTATCCACCATACCCTATGCTTGCTTGTTGGACCGCACCTTATCGAACAACGATGCTTTCAAGTGCGGCCGTCAAAGCTGCTGTATTTGGGAATGCACAGCCTCAAAATTAAGGGATCAGGGGTTCACGATTTGTTGGGGGTACGGTACACATTAGGGATCAGGGGTTCAATATTTTTTGGGGCTATGGTACACAATAGGGATCAGGGGTTCACTATTTGTTGGGGGTACAGTACACATTAGGGATCAGGGGTTCACTATTTGTTGGGGGTACAGTACACAGTAGGGATCAGGGGTTCACTATTTGTTGGGGGTATGGTACATAGCGGTAGCGGCTGCCTGCATGTGTTTGGCCAAAATGCAACACATGCGCCCTGCAGTCCTCACACACATGCATGTGTCTGTCGACCGGCATGCCCCGGGCAATCGTGTGCTCTCGTGTGCCGTGTTTAAAGCGCTTCATGCCGCGTACACCTGCACATGAATTACAGGCAGCTCGCAAGTCAGGAGATTCTGACCTGGCAGGGCCTTGCATACTGAGATGGAGACCGGGAGACCAATCTGGTGCCCTTCTGCCTCGGAAGTTCTGAGGCCAGCATGCATGCATGCAGGTGTGGCAAGGGCGCCCCGCATCCGTAGCTGCACCATCGCGACCATGGCCAGCTCCCCTCCATGCCAGGCCCCCTGCCATCCCCCCCCCACACACCCCGGGCGCAAGAACGTCCCAACTCTCTCACAAACTCCAGCGTGCCTCCACTCTCGAACTTCCCACTGGTGCACTCGAACTTCCCACCGCCGCACACGAGCGTCCCACTGGCGGCAGCTCCAGCACACCCGCCATGTCTGCGTATGCTGTGCGTGCTGTGCCTCGTGCTTTGCTGCATGAGGTGCCCTGCGTCTCACGCGCCTCGCCCGGGACCGCACAGCACGGCACAGCACAGCACACCGACGCAGCAGCATGGACACCGGCGGGGCTTGTGTCGCTGGGGAATCTTCTGGAAGGCCCGTCCTCGGATGTGTCGACGGGTGGCGGCAGGACGGCGACTGCTGGCGGCTACATGGGCCGAAGCGCAAGCAACGCCACGTGTGTTACGGGGGGCAGCTCTGGTGTGGCCCTGTACGTGGAATATGGTTCCCGGTATATGCTTCCCGGTTTATGCTTCCCAGTATCCTACAATTCCCGAGGCTCCTGCAGGCATGCGTACTGTGCCTATGCATGCAGCCCACCACATGTGAGCTACACTCTACCTCGCGACCACGCGCCTGGCAGCTCCGTTGTGGCCATGTGGTTTCATGCATTGTTGTTCATGCATCGTTGCTACTCATATGCTGTGCATGCCCCCGCGTCCGCCCCCGCGTCCGCTCAGCTACGAGTGGCCAACAACACCAACATAGCACAGCCACATACCGCTCTCGTTACACATGGTATGGTAAGTTACCATTGTAACATAAGCGTGTGCAGCTGCATTGGCCGATATCATCGTCAAGCTGTGCACGTGCTCAGCCCCTCTCTGAATGCCGGACGCACTTTGGGGGATCACCTTGTCACAGCGGGGGCAGCACAACGGGGATGTCACCTTGTTGACAATGTCTGTGTTATACTGAGACTCACACGGATGCTGACGGTGTCTATGCTGCAGGTCTCCATGCATGGCCAAACCCTGCGAGCCGAACGCTGCCGACGTGCCGATGCCCGCAGGACGATCCTTGAGCAGCCAGCTCGGATCGGCCGCTGCGGCAGCACGCATTGCATGCCGCATCGCCTGAGGAGCCGTTAGGGAAGGGCCCCCTTCCCCAGCCTGCGCCAGCTTACTACCGAAATCACAATGATGGCGCAGAACTTGACGCGAGCCAAACATGGCACAGCACAGCATGGCGCAGCACAGCCCCGTCATCCTGTTCTGCCGGGATCTGCCCATGCAGCTGCGCGCCCCGAATGCACGCGCCCGCGTCGCGCCCACAGCCATACGTTGGGCGCCGGGACCCTGGGGCAGCTTGCTGACATCAGTGCTGATTTGCACACAGCAACGCCACAGCACAGCGCAGACCTTGCCATGCATATGCGACGCGAGGGGTACTTAGTGCATGGTAACCGGTGCGCGCAGTTGAAGAGCACGACTGCGTGGCCGCCGCAGCACGACAGCGGCAGCGCAAAGGGCGCAGCGCAGCATGCATGCGGTGGAGCATTGGGGTTGCCTGAAGCGTGCGCGATATGAAGGCGCGTTTGATACCGATTCGGCCGCGCCGATGGGTGGAGGCAGCGTTTTCTGAGAGCGCCGTCGAGAGGGCGTTCGGGCTGATCGAGCGCGTTGCCGCTCTGCCATACCCGGCGTGCTGTGGTGACAGCATGCCGACGTACGTGCCGGCACTGCCCCCATGACAACTTTTTTGGTTGATGTGTTCTCGTATCGAGGTAGTGCGACTGGTGTAGCAAGCATGCATGTGCGCCAGGTGGGGTAGGATGCGATGTTTGCACGAGTGCGTGGTGTGAGCGTCTGCATGCTGTGCTGTGCGGTGTACGTAGCACGCCCAGCACATGCAGTATAGACTGTAGCACAGGCCTGTAGATGGGGCCTGGAGGGTTGGGGAGCGGTCGGAGGCCGAGAGTAGAAGTAATGTGGATCAAGTATGGAGTAGCTGGGAGCGGCCGGCCATGCATGGTCATGCATGGCTGCAGCGCGCATGAGTGATAGAGATGGGACGTCCGTGGCAACTAGGCCGGACGGCGGATTTGAGTTATGCTGTAGGCGGCTGCTGTGCAGCGGCTGCTGTGGACCAGCTGCTGAAGTAGGGTCTGGAAGCGGCAGGAATGAACATGGTACGTGTCGGCCGCTCCCGGGACCCCCTGCAAGCTCCCGGGGTCATCCGCAACTCGTGGAGGACAGGGGTCAGCGATGGGGTAGGCTGAGTCAGACGGCGATGACGGGTCGCTATCACGGTGAGATGTGTTGGAGGCAGGGCGGCTCAGCGCGCAGGGCGGCCCATTCCTCAGCAAGGGAGGGCGACAGCAGTCGCGGAGAGGCCCGGCGAGGGGCTGTGTTCAACATCATGGTGTTGAAGGTATGAGGACATCGATCTGGCTGGGCCTCGGAGCTTCTTTGCCGTGGAGTGGTGAAATTCCCAGACCCTCGCTGGCGCATGTGTGTGCTCACATGCATCGAGGGGCGCCAGTCTAGTGAATGTGTACGCTAGTGCACATTCGTGCCAGTGCACGTGCTACTCAGGGGTGGAACGTAGTCTCAGTGACGCCGAGGGAAGGAAGGCCGCAGCACAGCACACGGCCAGTGTGTGAGTGTGTCAGGGTGAGCAGGAGAGCGGTACGATAGACTGTGACCGCGTGGACCATGCATGTGGAGCATGCATGTGGCCACAGAGCACTCGGTGACAGGCTGTCGTGTGATAGAGATAGCCGTATGGGATGTGAAGGGTTTCGTAGGCGTTGAGGCTGTGTGGGGTGTGGGAGGGGCAGGCCCACATGCATACGGGCTCCACTGCACGCAGAGTTGATAATGGGCCTCCAATGATGCGAGAGTTGACAATGGGCCTCCAATGGTGCGAGAGTTGACTGTGAGCCTCCAATGATGCAGCCAGCAGGCGCCGCAGCGGCAAGGTGCCGCTCTGATTCATGAGAGACTGGCAGGCTGAGGCCGCTGCGAGAGGGCGCGCCTCCTGTCAGCTGTGTTTGATTTATGTGAAGCGGTGAGTTTGTGCAAGCTCGTGCTGCGCATGCTGTGAGGCACGCCGGCAACTGCGTCTGAATCCAAAACGCGCCGCCTGTCTGCGTGTGCTAGAGTGTGCACACAACTGCAGCGCATCGTGCTTGTGCATGGCCATGGGGACGTGTTTGGCTGCCCCACACGTGTGTAGGGTAACGTGGGTTTTGTGTTAAAGGATGTTTGGGGTACAGATGTTTGGTGTTACAGGATGATTGTGGCACAGGATGTTGCTCAGGGCCGGTCATGCAAGTGGCCACATGCAAAGCACTACCGCAAGTGACCTCACGACCCCCACACGCAACCAGGCAATAATGCAAACAGACAGACATACCATCACAAACTCCAAGGCCACTCTCCGCACGAGCAAATGCCAGAACGAACCAGCGCCGGCACGAAAGCACACACACACACACACACACACACACACACACACACACACACACACACACACACACACACACACACACACACACACACACACACACACACACACACACACACACACACACACACACACACACACACACACACACACACACACACACACACACACACACACACACACACACACACACACACACACACACACACACACACACACACACACACACACACACACACACACACACACACACACACACACACACACACACACACACACACACACACACACACACACACACACACACACACACACACACACACACACACACACACACACACACACACACACACACACACACACACACACACACACACACACACACACACACACACACACACACACACACACACACACACACACACACACACACACACACACACACACACACACACACACACACACACACACACACACACACACACACACACACACACACACACACACACACACACACACACACACACACACACACACACACACACACACACACACACACACACACACACACACACACACACACACACACACACACACACACACACACACACACACACACACACACACACACACACACACACACACACACACACACACACACACACACACACACACACACACACACACACACACACCACACACACACACAACACACACACACACACACACACACACACAACACACACACACATCACATGCATGCGTGGACCCCACGACGAAGCCTATGCCGATGGCTGCTGCTGTGATCATGAGTTAGTGACCACCAGCAGGGGGCAGCATGCATCAGCCAACTGCAGTTGGTGTGTTACACAGCAATAGATCTAGGACCCAGCAGCTAGGACCCAGCAGCACCGAGGCAACAGACCAGGCAACTGCAGTTAGTGTGCACACACATTTGTGCTCATTCCCAGGCACACTTTACTGAGGCAGCCGCTTCACTGGTCAACTGCCACAAAGCATACATTACTCTCTGCCCTATGCCTTTTACAGAGTCCCAGAGCCAACTGGCATAGCAGGAATATGTACATATGATGACATACTACCAAAAATGGGAACACTGACAATTTGAGATCACTTTGAGATCACCATCGTGCAGCAGCTATCCACTGGCATACGGCATGGGCTTATTTCTCAGGGCCGCTGTTGTAATTTCTGAGTAGGCGACCATGTGCACAGTCATATATTAAATATATAAACAGTCCAATGTCCGACCTCCTGGAGGCAGACAGGACTGCGAGCCCCTGCAGGCCCATACGGGAGCATTTTGTAACCTATCTCACGATATGGAAAGCTGTGCAGGTTGGCACTGAGCAGTCAAGTACTTCTGCAACATATTGCCATGTTGCAACAACTGGATCTACCGGTTTCGCTCATGCACAGAGATCAGCAGCCCTCGCGATCGCTGCCGGGCTATTGCGTTCATCTCCGTGTAACACAGATATCGGAAGCCCCAACCCCTAGTTGTACATGTTGGTGCCCGCGACGTTGTAACGCGTTGGGATCCATGCACTATTACATTGAGGGGCTCCGGATCCGATCCAGTGCACCAAGCGACCAGCGCCATATGCATGTAATTTATGCACGGGCTCGTACGCGCGAGTACCACAGCGGAGGTGCCATCAACTCATGTATCTGTGACTTGGAATTGTCCACAGAAACGCTTGCTAGGTCGGAACATTTGGGCTCAAACAAGGCACGCGACCGCACACACTGACGCGGACAAATGATGACGTCGACTATGCGAATCTGGTTTAGTGGCGGCGGCCGTCAATGACGGCGTGCGTGACAGTCACTTTTCGGCGGGCCCAACCTTGAGCGAAGTAATGGAAACCCACTGAGCCGATCGGGGAGCGGACACACGCAGCAACAACGCCGATCTGACCTGACCCACACCACAGGGCAGCCCATGCGATCCGACTGAGAAGGCCATAAATGTCATTCGTAACACAGGCTCCGGTCCAGAAATGTCTGTGTCTACCGAAACCTGTGCATTGCGCCAGTTTCCAAAACGTGCTCACATGTGCTGTACAGCTGCAGTCTGGCCTGTATCCAGCCAGCCGTTTCATGGGGCAGTGCCACTCAGCGCGGTGCAGGCCGGCTCGAGTGCCTCCAATACAAGCTCAGTAGTAATCTGTCGCTATTTCCCGACGTGCGGTGCAGCATGATGTTGGAGGAGTGAAGAGCAAGGCACGTCTGGCGTGGACACCGGCAAGCCCTCGTTCAGTCCCGACCGGTACATCTCTCTACGCATACAAATGAATTTGTATAATTCAAATTAGATTCAATACCCTCATTTTTCAGCATATCTGCTGTATCCAGTAGCTGTGTGCAGGTGATGGCTTCCGTCGGATTCACAACCGAAGCACCCGCGGCCGGCTGGCGCCTGGTCTGCGCATCGGCCTCGCCCGCTGCTACGCGCCTGCACGACATGCCGGCCTGCTGCACAGTTCTGGACCGTGTCTATGTCCACAGCGACGTGACGCCGCTTGGCCAGGGCAATCAGGGCCAGGCACGCCTCGTCGCGTCGTCACTTGCAGCCGTGTTGCAACACGCTGACCGTGTGCATGAGACTCTGCGAGCTTCGCCCTTCGCATCGAGCGAAAGGCGTCTGAACTCATCTCCTCGGTCGACCTCAACCGTCTGCTTACACGCTGCATCAGCTCCTGGGATATCGTCAGTCCTGTGGTCGCGCAACAAACCAAGCCCTCCGCTGGGGCAGGACACGAAAAAGGCACGCTGAAAGCAGCACGTGGGGCTAGATGCAGCTGCAAGCCCACACAAGGGTTCACAAGCGCCATGAGCGCCCACAACCCATCATGTGGCAACCCGATTATCTGCCTACTCGCGTGAGTGATACAGGGAGGCATGTGGCAGATCTAGGCTTTAGGCAACTGAGTGCAAGCTAGTCGTTGGTGTGGCCGCAGGTGCAGTGCAGCAATGCATGCATGAGACTGCGGGAGTAGGATGTTGACGCATAGATTTGCATGGTGATCAGCAAGTTCGCTGTCACATATAGGACTGACTGCCAGTTCACCAGTCGTTGTGTTTGACTGGCTGAATGGCAGGTACGTGTCTCTTGGACTTTGTTTGCATACTGCTGTGAGTTGGCATTGATACCTAGGACATTGATTGTGCTGTGTGCGAAGTGCAGGCTGTGACGTTGCATGTTGCTGCGGGCGAACATCGTAGACTCACAGTGCACATTCTGCCACAGGTGAGATCCATACAGCTTAAGTAGTGTACAATATGTGAAGCTGTAACAGTTGTGTTTGACTGGCTGAATGGCAGGCTGTGACGTTGCATGTTGCTGCGGGCGAACATCGTAGACTCACAGTGCACATTCTGCCACAAGGCAGCAGCAGGGCAACAGCAACTGGGAAGGTGTCTTTGTGACTTGCACCTGTGTTCGTGCGTATTGACCGTTCTGCCCCTGTCCGCAGGGGTGCTGTGGCCAATGGCCGTTTGGGTCTGGGTTTGGCGTGGATGCCCGGTTGGTTTTATTTTTGGTTGTTTTGGCATTCATGCACACATTGGTCACCAGAACACAGTGCTCAGGATGCATGCATGGTCAACAAGCCATCTTGCAGGAGCCACAGGAGCCAGACACGGTAAGGCAGAATGGAGTCAAACCCGATTTGCGTCAGCCGCTTTGTGTGTGTGGCTGCTGCGTACGCAAAGCAGGCCTTCAAGTGGCCGTCTCTTCCTAATGCCTACAGCGGTGCCTGCGTCAGCAAGCTGTCACATCACACACAGTGTAACACATCTCACGCATTGGCCACCAATGACGCAGTCATTCCGACGTGTGCAGGTCTGCAAAGCCCACGTGCTCAACGCCAAGACCGGCAAGACTGCGACGCTCGCCATCAAGGAGGCTGCCCCGCACACCTCCGGCAGCGGACTCCTGCGCGAGGCCGTCGCACTAAGCCACATCCATGCATCACACGGCGGCAAGGCCCCCCATGTCGTGCCCCTCACCGGCATCATCGCGCACCACCACCTCCACCGCCCCCCCTCCAAGCCCCCCTGCAGCGCCGACCTCCGCACCGGCCACGTCCAGGCTCTGATCATGCCCGTGTTTGAAGCTGGCGACCTCTTCTCCTTCTTGCAGACACCCGGCCTGACGCTCACCAGAATGCAGCGGTGGCGTCTGATCGAGCAGCTGCTCACTGGCCTGACTGCGGCCAAGGCGGCGGGGGTGGCGCACTGTGACGTCAAGCCCCACAACGTCCTCCGCCACAGCAACAGGGACGTCTTCATCACCGACTTTGGGCTGTCGGTCAGCCACATGACGCCCAGCACGCGCTGCGCGCGCGCGCACGGATCGCCGATGTACATGGCTCCGGAAGCCCTCAAGTGCCTGCGCGCCGGCAGCGAGGGGGGCGCCGAGCCATACGACCCTTACCCGGCGGACGTGTGGTCGCTGGGGATAACCCTGACGCAGATCGCGCTGCCGCGGCTGTGGCGCGCGTGCCTGCGCGGCTCCAGCAGCGCCAGCTGGCCGGACATGCGGGACCGCGTGTTCGCCGCGGTGCGTAGCGTGTGCGAGCCGCGGCTGGGGCATATGGTTGCGCGCGCGCTCACGCTGCGGCCCGCACAGCGCGCCACGCTCGCGGAGCTGCAGCTGGTCGCCGCGCTTGGCGCGGCAGAGGCGCGCGCTGCGGCCGCGCTGGGCGCGCTGGGCGCAGGCATCGCTACCGCGGAGGCGCATCTCAATGCGTACTACAGCGGAGAGCCGGTCGGGCGCCCCTTGGCGGGTGAGGGTGCGTGGTGGGAGTGGCCGTTGGAGGAAGATGAGGTGTTGTGGCGCAAGGATGAGGCACTGGTGCTGCAGGCGGAGCGGCTGCTCCCGCCGGCCGCCGGCGGCCGACCGCTCGGCAGAGGGCACAATCTGGTGTGGTCCCTGCACTATCCACCATACCCTATGCTTGCTTGTTGGACCGCACCTTATCGAACAACGATGCTTTCAAGTGCGGCCGTCAAAGCTGCTGTATTTGGGAATGCACAGCCTCAAAATTAAGGGATCAGGGGTTCACGATTTGTTGGGGGTACGGTACACATTAGGGATCAGGGGTTCAATATTTTTGGGGCTATGGTACACAATAGGGATCAGGGGTTCACTATTTGTTGGGGGTACAGTACACATTAGGGATCAGGGGTTCACTATTTGTTGGGGGTACAGTACACAGTAGGGATCAGGGGTTCACTATTTGTTGGGGGTATGGTACATAGCGGTAGCGGCTGCCTGCATGTGTTTGGCCAAAATGCAACACATGCGCCCTGCAGTCCTCACACACATGCATGTGTCTGTCGACCGGCATGCCCCGGGCAATCGTGTGCTCTCGTGTGCCGTGTTTAAAGCGCTTCATGCCGCGTACACCTGCACATGAATTACAGGCAGCTCGCAAGTCAGGAGATTCTGACCTGGCAGGGCCTTGCATACTGAGATGGAGACCGGGAGACCAATCTGGTGCCCTTCTGCCTCGGAAGTTCTGAGGCCAGCATGCATGCATGCAGGTGTGGCAAGGGCGCCCCGCATCCGTAGCTGCACCATCGCGACCATGGCCAGCTCCCCTCCATGCCAGGCCCCCTGCCATCCCCCCCCCACACACCCCGGGCGCAAGAACGTCCCAACTCTCTCACAAACTCCAGCGTGCCTCCACTCTCGAACTTCCCACTGGTGCACTCGAACTTCCCACCGCCGCACACGAGCGTCCCACTGGCGGCAGCTCCAGCACACCCGCCATGTCTGCGTATGCTGTGCGTGCTGTGCCTCGTGCTTTGCTGCATGAGGTGCCCTGCGTCTCACGCGCCTCGCCCGGGACCGCACAGCACGGCACAGCACAGCACACCGACGCAGCAGCATGGACACCGGCGGGGCTTGTGTCGCTGGGGAATCTTCTGGAAGGCCCGTCCTCGGATGTGTCGACGGGTGGCGGCAGGACGGCGACTGCTGGCGGCTACATGGGCCGAAGCGCAAGCAACGCCACGTGTGTTACGGGGGGCAGCTCTGGTGTGGCCCTGTACGTGGAATATGGTTCCCGGTATATGCTTCCCGGTTTATGCTTCCCAGTATCCTACAATTCCCGAGGCTCCTGCAGGCATGCGTACTGTGCCTATGCATGCAGCCCACCACATGTGAGCTACACTCTACCTCGCGACCACGCGCCTGGCAGCTCCGTTGTGGCCATGTGGTTTCATGCATTGTTGTTCATGCATCGTTGCTACTCATATGCTGTGCATGCCCCCGCGTCCGCCCCCGCGTCCGCTCAGCTACGAGTGGCCAACAACACCAACATAGCACAGCCACATACCGCTCTCGTTACACATGGTATGGTAAGTTACCATTGTAACATAAGCGTGTGCAGCTGCATTGGCCGATATCATCGTCAAGCTGTGCACGTGCTCAGCCCCTCTCTGAATGCCGGACGCACTTTGGGGGATCACCTTGTCACAGCGGGGGCAGCACAACGGGGATGTCACCTTGTTTGACAATGTCTGTGTTATACTGAGACTCACACGGATGCTGACGGTGTCTATGCTGCAGGTCTCCATGCATGGCCAAACCCTGCCGAGCCGAACGCTGCCGACGTGCCGATGCCCGCAGGACGATCCTTGAGCAGCCAGCTCGGATCGGCCGCTGCGGCAGCACGCATGCATGCCGCATCGCCTGAGGAGCCGTTAGGGAAGGGCCCCCTTCCCAGCCTGCGCCAGCTTACTACCGAAATCACAATGATGGCGCAGAACTTGACGCGAGCCAAACATGGCACAGCACAGCATGGCGCAGCACAGCCCCGTCATCCTGTTCTGCCGGGATCTGCCCATGCAGCTGCGCGCCCCGAATGCACGCGCCCGCGTCGCGCCCACAGCCATACGTTGGGCGCCGGGACCCTGGGGCAGCTTGCTGACATCAGTGCTGATTTGCACACAGCAACGCCACAGCACAGCGCAGACCTTGCCATGCATATGCGACGCGAGGGGTACTTAGTGCATGGTAACCGGTGCGCGCAGTTGAAGAGCACGACTGCGTGGCCGCCGCAGCACGACAGCGGCAGCGCAAAGGGCGCAGCGCAGCATGCATGCGGTGGAGCATTGGGTTGCCTGAAGCGTGCGCGATATGAAGGCGCGTTTGATACCGATTCGGCCGCGCCGATGGGTGGGAGGCAGCGTTTTCTGAGAGCGCCGTCGAGAGGGCGTTCGGGCTGATCGAGCGCGTTGCCGCTCTGCCATACCCGGCGTGCTGTGGTGACAGCATGCCGACGTACGTGCCGGCACTGCCCCCATGACAACTTTTTGGTTGATGTGTTCTCGTATCGAGGTAGTGCGACTGGTGTAGCAAGCATGCATGTGCGCCAGGTGGGGTAGGATGCGATGTTTGCACGAGTGCGTGGTGTGAGCGTCTGCATGCTGTGCTGTGCGGTGTACGTAGCACGCCCAGCACATGCAGTATAGACTGTAGCACAGGCCTGTAGATGGGGCCTGGAGGGTTGGGGAGCGGTCGGAGGCCGAGAGTAGAAGTAATGTGGATCAAGTATGGAGTAGCTGGGAGCGGCCGGCCATGCATGGTCATGCATGGCTGCAGCGCGCATGAGTGATAGAGATGGGACGTCCGTGGCAACTAGGCCGGACGGCGGATTTGAGTTATGCTGTAGGCGGCTGCTGTGCAGCGGCTGCTGTGGACCAGCTGCTGAAGTAGGGTCTGGAAGCGGCAGGAATGAACATGGTACGTGTCGGCCGCTCCCGGGACCCCCTGCAAGCTCCCGGGGTCATCCGCACTCGTGGAGGACAGGGGTCAGCGATGGGGTAGGCTGAGTCAGACGGCGATGACGGGTCGCTATCACGGTGAGATGTGTTGGAGGCAGGGCGGCTCAGCGCGCAGGGCGGCCCATTCCTCAGCAAGGGAGGGCGACAGCAGTCGCGGAGAGGCCGGCGAGGGGCTGTGTTCAACATCATGGTGTTGAAGGTATGAGGACAGTCGATCTGGCTGGGCCTCGGAGCTTCTTTGCCGTGGAGTGGTGAAATTCCCAGACCCTCGCTGGCGCATGTGTGTGCTCACATGCATCGAGGGGCGCCAGTCTAGTGAATGTGTACGCTAGTGCACATTCGTGCCAGTGCACGTGCTACTCAGGGGTGGAACGTAGTCTCAGTGACGCCGAGGGAAGGAAGGCCGCAGCACAGCACACGGCCAGTGTGTGAGTGTGTCAGGGTGAGCAGGAGAGCGGTACGATAGACTGTGACCGCGTGGACCATGCATGTGGAGCATGCATGTGGCCACAGAGCACTCGGTGACAGGCTGTCGTGTGATAGAGATAGCCGTATGGGATGGAAGGGTTCGTAGGCGTTGAGGCTGTGTGGGGTGTGGAGGGGCAGGCCCACATGCATACGGGCTCCACTGCACGCAGAGTTGATAATGGGCCTCCAATGATGCGAGAGTTGACAATGGGCCTCCAATGGTGCGAGAGTTGACTGTGAGCCTCCAATGATGCAGCCAGCAGGCGCCGCAGCGGCAAGGTGCCGCTCTGATCATGAGAGACTGGCAGGCTGAGGCCGCTGCGAGAGGCGCGCCTCCTGTCAGCTGTGTTTGATTTTATGTGAAGCGGTGAGTTTGTGCAAGCTCGTGCTGCGCATGCTGTGAGGCACGCCGGCAACTGCGTCTGAATCAAAGCGCGCCGCCGTCTGCGTGTGCTAGAGTGTGCACACAACTGCAGCGCATCGGTGCTTGTGCATGGCCATGGGGACGTGTTTGGCTGCCCCACACGTGTGTAGGGTAACGTGGGTTTTGTGTTAAAGGATGTTTGGGGTACAGGATGTTTGGTGTTACAGGATGATTTGTGGCACAGGATGTTGCTCAGGGCCGGTCATGCAAGTGGCACATGCAAAGCACTACCGCAAGTGACCTCACGACCCCACACCGCAACCAGGCAATATGCAAACAGACAGACATACCATCACAAACTCCAAGGCCACTCTCCGCACGAGCAAATGCCAGAACGAACCAGCGCCGGCACGAAAGCACACACACACACACACACACACACACACACACACACACACACACACACACACACACACACACACACACACACACACACACACACACACACACACACACACACACACACACACACACACACACCACACACACACACACACACACACACACACACACACACACACACACACACACACACACACACACACACACACACACACACACACACACACACACACACACACACACACACACACACACACACACACACACACACACCACACACACACACACACACACACACACACACACACACACACACACACACACACACACACACACACACACACACACACACACACACCACACACACACACACACACACACACACACACACACACACACACACACACACACACACACACACACACACACACACACACACACACACACACACACACACACACACACACACCACACACACACACACACACACACACACACACACACACACACACACACACACCACACACACACACACACCACACACACACACACACACACACACACACACACACACACACACACACACACACACACACACACACACACACACACACACACACACACACACACACACACACACACACACACACACACACACACACACACACACACACACACACACACCACACACACACACACACACACACACACACACACACACACACACACACACACACACACACACACACACACACACACACACACACACACACACACACACACACACACACACACGCACGCACCGAGCGGGCGCCGACCCCAGCAGTCTGCACGGGCGCGCAGCCGCGCGCCACAACCACCTCCGGGGCCGCGAGGCACTGGTCCCAGGGGCCGCAGCCGCAGCCAGCCCCGCGGTACGCACTACACAAAGGGGGGGGTATGGTCAGCCATGAGTGCGCTTTGGGCCAGGCCCCACACCAGTGTCACACGGTGGCGCAAACAGCAGGCACTCTAGATCTAGAGCCGATGCATCCATCGTGGATACAGCCCTTCCAGTGTAATTTAGGACAACCAAAGCGAACGGCAGACCAAACCATAAACCCCCTTTATTGTAGTGACGAGCCGTGTCCGGGAACGGGCTGAGGAGAAGTGGTGGACGGTGTGCAGTCCGGAGAAGTGACGGATGGTGTGCAGCCCAGCAGGCAAAGGCGATCACGAGCATAGGGCTCCTAATATAGTCCTCGAGGGTGTAGCTGTCTCAACCTGCATCAGCGTGCATGCCGGACGCTGCTCCACCTGTAGTCACATGTCAGAACCAGGGCTCTACAGCCACCTTTGCCACAACCGGGAATTCCGGTCTGAGACCCAATCTCAGCCGCAAGCCAGCCCCAGAGAGCAAATTCTCAAACTTGTGCAGGGCTTCCCTGCAGGGCTTCCCGGGCATGATGCAAGTGAAAAGCGGGCGCCCATATGTATGCGTGCGAAACCGGGCGCCCATTTTCTCGCGCCACAGGCGCGGCAGATGTTACATCTAACCTCGTTTGTCAGCATCCCCCCTGATTCCCGATTTCCCGCTCGACACCACCCGGGGCCGTCCTGGCGTGCTCCACGCGGTATACCGGGATTCCCAGTCTGCCACTTCGCGGCAGACCTGCATTTTCGCAAAATAAAAAAAAACATTATCCCGGTGGGTTGTAGAGCCCTGCTCAGAACGCATGCGGTCCAAAAACAAAGATCGAGAATCACACCAAACCAAATTAGGCAGTGGCCGCAGCACCCCTGCGCACAGGGGCGGGAGAACTTCTGAATGAAAACACGCACCACCGCATTATAAGGGGGTCATAGGCACAACGGTAGCAGCTGCAGGTATACGTTCTACTAGTAGAACTAGCACTAGTAGCACTAGTAGCACGTCAGAATGCACACTCAGGCTGCATTCAGCCAAAACGGGAGCAGACGGAAGACTGACAGATTAGGATGTGACAACACTGCGTAGTGCTGAATATATAGTGCCGCGGCACACTGTTGTGCCACGGCCGCTGCTGAGAGCTGCATGGCTGACACACCAATGCATGGAATCCTAACAGGCTGCAGCTGGCAGCGGCAGGGGCAGCCTCTCTAGATCTCAAGTCCCCCTGCGGCACCGTAACCGCTCGGAACTTCCTCACTTGTTAAACCACTGGGTTGGACTGCGCATGAGACTTGCACATGCATGCGGAATGCGTACGGCTGCAAATGTGCACCCCTCCGAGCGGGCAGACCTGTGAGTCACGTTTGACGATGCAGTACCGAGTCATGATCAGTCTATCGCATGACAGCTGTAGGCGGGGCGGCCTCAGAGATCTCTCGTCTATGGTGGTTTGGAAGCCATGAATGCAACGACATCGAAGCTTACGAGGCAATGGCTGGACATGTTCAGACTGTGGGCAGCTCGAATTCACATCATGCAGCCAACCAGGCACGCTCAGCCAAATTTTGAATGCGACCAACCCGGAAACAGCATCGGTCCAGTAGACCTAGAATTCCACTGCCCTTGGTGGGCAAGGATAGTATCACCTTTAGATGTCAATGCCAGCCCCTCAGGCTATATACACACGGCATTGGACATGATTCCCAAGTCCGATTATTGCCATGCTTACTGCCTAGTCGAGCAGCCGATTGGAGTCGCTCTTCCAATGTGTGAAGCACATACACCCCGGTAACATACATAATAACTCTCAACACACAAACGTTGAAGCTTGGGCGGAGTACCAGCTCAAGGGGCCTCTGCCCATGTCCATACAGGCATCGGCGGCCGCTCCCCTCCACGCCAGGCTGGCCGGGGCCCCTCGACGGCGCCAAAGCACATCGGCGACACCAATCACGCGCCCTTACCGGGCCTGGAGGTTCCCACTGACGGCTTACCGGTGCTGACGAGCTATCGCGCATAGGCGGCCGCCCATATGCCGTTCCACCGGGGATCATCCCCCGTGCCCTGATATGCCCTGATCGTGTCAACATATGCATGCAATGCAGCTGCGCAGCCTGAACGTTCATGAACCCCCCTGGCTGAGTATGAATTGATGGCAAAGCTGCCAGGAAACTGCGATGCCAGCCTGCAAGATAGGTCTGTCTGCAGAGCGCTAGCAGCGAGGGAGCTCGCCGGAGATCTACATGTGCTTGTGGCAGCGAATATGACCATGCATGTGGCACATGAATATACGGCAAGCTGCGATACGGGTGAACTGAAGCTGCTCAGCAGCACATCATGTGCGTTATCGTTGGCATGGCGCTGTCACGGGGGGTCGAAATCGCGCCAGGACATGGCTGCTGCAGGCCTGCTGCACTCCGGGGTGCAACCAGCTGCAGAGGCCTCAGAAGAAACAGTTGGTGGCTACAGGTGGACACAAAATGTGCAGAGACTGAAGGTTGTGATGCAGATAGACAGGCAGACATACCAGGCAGCAGATTCCTTCCTCTACTGCAGTTCCAAACACAGGCAGCTCATGCTACGCGACCAAGGCTCCCATGGCCACCGCAGCTGTCACAGAGCACCTGTCAGCAGCATGGAAGCACCTGGCTTTTTCTGCACCAGAATATGTGCCGGGGGGGGAGGGCTGGTACGCCGGGGGGGAGAGGGCTGGTACGCCCTGCACTGTGGGGAGCGTGAGCCCCCTGGCTCTCATGGGCGGGGGCCCGTGATGGAGTGCTCGAGTGGGGCCGGCCGTAGCGGGGGTGCTGCTGTTGAGGGGTCGGTGGTGGCCGGGTTTGCTGGGGTGGGCGGTATTACGCAGTGCGGCTGGTGGTTGCTGTGTGCGGCTGTGACGTGGGTGCCATGGTGGTGGGGTGCGGGAGTGCGCATGCGTGTGGATGCGTGGGTATGGTTGTGTCGGCTGTGTCGGTTCGTTTTGGCTTTTCACCTGAGACAGTTGCTACTTGTTGCTGTTGTCTGCTTTTGGGGGTTTTGGCCGTCTGCTTTTCTGCTGTTGCCCTCGCTGCCGGGCTGTTGCGTTCATCTCCGTGTAACACCAGAAGCTGTACACGGCGGCCTGCCACAATGCAGCTCCCGCCGCCCGGGCCACCGTGCACGTTGAATCAAACCACACGCACGCATGATTAAACCGCCGACGCCATAAGGCCTTACAAGGACGGTGATACCCCCAAACAGCGGCAGCGATTTCAAAATGAAGTTCACCAGCAGTGCCACGCGTGCCTGCAAGCATGGGTCGCGACCATGCTGCGCAACCACGCAGGCTAGTTTTCCCAAAGGCAAAAAAAAGGAGGAAGAGCAACCACGCCGACCCCTCCGGCCACTGGGCCACCAACACCAGCAATCACTGCAGAGAGCCTGCGGGCACCAGCAGCCTTATGGAAGGCACCAGCAGCCTTCTGGAAGGCACCAGCAGCCTTCTGGAAGGCACCAGCAGCCTTCTGGAGGGCACCAGGGGCCTGCAGGCATCAGCAGCCTTCTGGAAGGCAGAGGTCCCGGCGTGCTGAGCTTCTCGAGGCCTGCCTTTGACCGACGCACAGGAAGCCACATGACAGTTCACGGTGTATCTGGGCTGGGCTGCTGGCGTGCATGCTGTGTCGGGTGCTGCTGTGCCGCGGACCGCCGGACCATGCGTGTTGCATGGCCTGGACGCCTCAATTGACGTTTTTCGACTTTTGACACAGACTGGTCGTGGCATCACCGATATGGTGCTTTTCTGCCACGACTGTTTCAAAAGTGGGCTCAGCCAGCAACCCTTGACAGCTGGCAGAGGTGCACTCGACCCAGCGCCTGAACGCCATGATGCAGTAGCACTGAGTGATCTAGCCTGGAATGCAGCACGTACAGCACATGCTTGATGTGTTACACAGTGATAGATCTAGGACCCAGCAGCGCTGAGGCAAAAGCACATGCTTGATGTGACACGAGTCAGGTCACATGACACAGAAAAAGGCAGAGTGCTCTCGCGATTGCAGGTGTTGTTACAAGGCGTCAGCCAGGATGCATCAGAATTTTGCCCAACAGTGGCACTCGGCCATTCATATTCATTTCTCATGCCACAATGTGTGAATGTGTTTTGCGCATCCCCCCCCCCCCCCCATCATCCCCTCATCCTTCCCCCCTCACCCTCACCCACCCCCACCGCAGCACCGCACAGGAGCTGCGCTTGACTGCATGCAGCAGGTATCCTCCTCATGCATCGTTGCGGATAGGCACACGCTTCCGTTCCCACAGCAGCACCAGCGCTGCAGCTGCGTGAAGATTCCTTATTTTTTAATCAGGCCAGTCCACTTGATGCTCCGGACGCTCCCCTGACACTCCCGCTGCTCCAGCCCTGAGGCTTTCGCGCACGCTAGGCCCCAGTGTCGCATCCGAGATGCGCAGTCACGGCGCAGCGCGCGGGGGGCCGTGTTGTCGTTACACCGGCTCGGCGGGTTTGGCGGCCTCCGCAGCGGCATGTTGCACGGTGACGGCGCCCTTGCCAGAGTCCGCCGCGAGTATCGAGTCCAGGAGGAGCATAAGGAGCGACGCTCCAGACAGAATGGAGAATCCGGCCGTGCTGACCTGCATGCTGTGTGTGCTGAGTGCGTGCGGACGTGCACAGAGAGCCATAATCATCCAGCCATAAGCGGCAATGCTCGGCGTGGCCACGCGTGCGTGCGAACCACATGCATATGAGCAACCAGTCCACAGGCGCTGCAGAACATTCTTGGAAGAGCATGACTGCACTACCGGCACTGATGCTGTTGCGGAATCCCAGAAGGCACCTGCATGTTTTTCTGCATGCCTGCGACGGTGAATCGAACGGCGCTGTAGAATGTGTTGGCCATGAGGATGGAGAGGGGCGCGATGACCGCAAAGAAGGAGGTGGAGGCGCCGCGGGCACGCTCCGGCGCCAACGTCGCGGCTGCGGCCAGAAGCGCCGGGATGCTGCTGAGAGCCCACACAAACCACGGGAATCTGCAGACGTTGGGAGAACGTTCAGTGCGTGTTGTACATGCAGACGAACCCAAAATCTAGTCCCGGTGTCCCATTCAAATCCGAATGTTCAAATTCGAATGTACATGCATCCGAACCCAGCATCAAGTCCCATTCTGGTACCAATTCCGTAGCTGCAACTGTAAGAACATTCAGTTGCTCCTAGCCGACTGTGGAGTGTGCAGCGCGGGGAGACGACATGCACAGATCTTCCGTGGGTGCCCAGGTGGATCTGGGGCAGACCGTATACCCTCGCTGCTGTGTTGAAACTGAACCCATGATCTTTAGGCCTGCACTTTATCGTAGCATCTTCCCTTTCATCTCTACAATGGACTCAACATGCCATGGCGCCTCAGCCGGATTCGGCGTTTCATCACACGTGTATATGCATGTACGCGCTGCATGTAACGTGTACATGCATGCACTGCGCACGGCGCATCGACCGGCGGGGGGGATCACATTGTGCAGGGCTCTGCCCTGCCTACCTACCTACCTCATGGTCTGTATACGGCGCTTGGCCATGGTGATTGAGTTTTGGTGCATTGCCATGAATCGTGCCTCTGTGTTCTACCACCTTGTGGAGCATACATCTGTAACGTATCTCAGTACCTACCTCATGCATGGCAGCATGTCCCAGGCATGTCCCAGGCCCGATGCGTGTCTGCCCAGATCGACGTACCTGAAGCCCTTCTCGCAGTCGTCGCCCACTGGGAAGATCAAGAACGGGATGAGTTCGATCCCATCTTTTCCGAAAAATCCACTGGCCACGATCAGATCCTTGCAGTCGTCCTGGACCAGGGCGAGGCCGATGAGCGTGACGACCCACCCGGTCACGTACAGCAGGTTTCCTGCCATGTACAGCATCTTCTTGTGGCCGCACTTGCAGTCCTTCATCGTTCAAGCAAAAAAGTGTATGGTTGGTTGATTCTGCGCGTGTGGGATGTATTGCTTGAGCCGCGTTCCTGCAAGAAGGCGGGCCGCTTCATGCTCACAGATATCCTACATCGGAATTCATGTTCAACTGGATAGCGCGACCACCAAGGTCAGCAAATGCGCGATGTAAGTTCTGGTTTAAGCACTCCGAGATCGATATTGCGCGCATGGCAGCAGGCGTGCTGTTCAACGGGGAGCGACACGCTGCTCGCGGGTTCGGCCCGATCCGAGCTTCGAAGCGCTCGGTCTGAGCGCAGACTTGCTGTGAAGCATGCCATACTACTCGCTATTATCGTTGCTACCATCTAGCTGCAACTTCGGCTGCAATACACGTGCCCAGAAGCAGCGCGCAGAAGGGACTACCAGCTCCGGATATCCCCAAGTCGCGTCAGCTGTCCAACGCGGGCACTGCCCCTGGGCTCCCTGGTCGCTCTGCTCACATCCCAACGCGACACATCGCGACATGCATCGCTTCGTCTTTCTTGGCCGCACACGCAAGGCTCAGGTCTGGACAGCGTTCAAATGTGCATAGAGGACGGGATGCCATGGCATGCATGTTGCAACGGGGCCGATCGCGCAGCGTTGAAGTTTGCGCATCGTGCAAGTACAGACCGCCCCTGTGCCATTTGTTCAAGGTATTACCATTTCCGATAGTGGTTTGCAACCGTTCATGCGTACCTCGCCTTCAGGTGCTGTGCACGGCACCAATTCGAGGTCAGCCACGGGCTGTGACGTATACTATAGTACTACTACGTAGTACTGTACTAATAGTGCTAACGAGCTGCTAAAGCGAGGGCCACGAAGGGATGCGCCAAAGGTTAATTCCAAATCTTCAGGTAGGTGTAAGGATGATATCATACATGAAACTGGCAGCATGTCTCGGCAATATATAGCATCGATATATCCTCCGCCGCGGACGTCCTAGGCGGCAGAACGGATCCGTTCTAGATCTGTCAAATGGCATGCCGAATGTTCCCAAGTACTACCGGCCCTCGGGTGCCCGATTGCGAGTTCAGCGGTGAGCTAACAAGAGATAACAGCTTACGTGTATCTTCGTCCTCGAACGCAATTGCGCGTGCTAAGTGGCCGCGCGGCACACGTATGGGAGCACCGACCGCAGCCAGTCTGTCGCGATTGCGGCCGCGTACGACTCCGTGGCGTCAAGTGCGCGAATCCCCGTCAGCGGTCCTCACTGCGAAGGTGCTTATCACCCAAAATTCTCACGATAACCTCGCAGACTGCTGCAACATGCTGGCCCACATGCAATCAAAGCGTTCCTCGCGCCTTCACCATCACTCGCCATAGCCTCTAATTCAAAAGGACGGCTATATACATGGGGTGATGTGGCCGATGCCCGTTTGGGTTTGGCGTGATTCCCGATTGGTTTTTTGGTGAAGCTATAGGCCGCCTCCGAGCGACTGCATGCATGGCACCCGCTTGAGTCACATGCATGACGCCTCAGTTGACCTTCATTCACAGCTGCAAAGTGTGCGGCGCGTGACAAGCTCCGGTCCGCAGCATCCACATGTTGCAACTCGCGATCGAGCCTCGAGGCTCCCGGAAACAAAAAGGAAAATCGGGCATCACGCCAGACCCAATTGGCCATCGGCCACAGCACCCCTATTGATACGGGCGGACAGGAAGGAGCACTCAGTTTCAGAGAGCACAGATGAGTCGAAAGGAGACGGAGGGTAGGCTAGAATAGGGTCACACATCAACCAAGCCCGCACACGTGACCACGGGGGCACTCGCATGCTACGCGTGTCAGGGGAGCCATCGTGCCGGCCACCCACGATCCGCAAGACACAGTGAGCCACGCCGAGCACATACATAGCAGTCAATGCAGTGCACAAGTGTTGGGTTCGTCAGAGACGGGTACCTACGAGCGCTGCAGCATGAGAAAGGGTCAAAGAGGAAGGGCACTGCCGTCACCGCTGCGACATGCTCTGGCAGGAGGCCCTCCAACAACGCCGCGGGGACAATGCCGCGCATAGGGCTATGCGCAGGGTCACCAGACACTGCGTGCAGCAGGTCGTCACGAAGGTACTGAAGGCCATGTGCGCCCACACGAGATCTAGACAGTACCGCACCGCAGGAGAACAGCAAATTCTCAATGTGGCGCCACCGGTGTTTAACCGGATCATCCACGTCAAACAAGAGAACTGCACCAGCGGCAGCACCTGTTAAACACGTTGGCCTGCCATAAGCACGCCTGCTTCCTAGGAAGCCCATCCCCGCGGGGTGATAGCATCCATGAGTCATGATCCACATCGATTCGGAACTAGGGCACTGCGGCAGTACTGTAGTGTACACCATGATCATCTGTTGATCCTGGCGTCGCTGCTAGCATACAGTGTACTGATGGATCATTGTATGGGATATGGCCATGGCCGGGGCGTGCACAGGGTGCTGATCATGAATCGAGTTCGGTGCGCCGGCGCTGGTGCCGACTCCTTCCTACTCCGTTATGATCGGATGGGACAGTCGATTTGAGGGGGCGGCTGCAGGCCGCCGTAGAGCCATGGACTCGGATGTGCATGCTTCAGATTGAAGGAGTCCCCCTCCCAAGGAGTCCACCCCCCCACCCGCCCTGGGAAAACTGTACAGTTGGAATGTCAACCGCATATGTGGGGTGTGCTGCATGCTGGCAACACCCCACTGGCAGTGTACATATACCAAGCTGCACATGCATGCACACATGTAGGACAGTTGCACACAATTGCCAACCCGTTCTGCGCACGGCCAGCATTGCCAATGTACATATAGGGCATGTGGAGTCATTTAGGCGGGCCGGGGGGAACCTTGATCGAAGAAGCTTGACTACCCGCCTGATAAAACATGAGACGTAAAGTATTGCGCCACTCAGAAAGTAATAGCCGTTCTATAGCATTTCACATACTATCGCATGTCACGTATACGTACACGTGATCCAGCTGCTCAAGGGTCAAAGGTCAAGTCAGCTGCCAGGCAGGCGGCCTTCGCTGATCAATTGTTAACATCACAGCTGATTATATTCAATTGAAACTCCCTTGCAAAAGAAGGCCCCACGGCACCGTTAACACGGAACGTTCCGCGTGGCACATGCCTGCGGCACCGATCAACTGGGGTACGCGCCCGCGACACCGCAAGTGTGCCGACGTGCACCAGGTCAAGGAGCATTGCGCATGCAATGCCACAGGAGCATTGCATGCAGTGCAGTTTGCACAGCGCATGGATGTTGTTCATGAATGGTGCGTATAAACGGTCCAGCGTGCCATCAAGAAGTTCTTGCCGTGGCGTTGGCCGTGGTTCAGAGCGTGCCGCCACCAGCCCCTTCCCAAAGTCGGTTCCGCGGCGGCATGCACGGGTCATCATGATGATCCCTAACCACCTCGCTGCGATTCACAGCACACTCCGCGACACGGTCACGCGTGGCGCCGAGCGGCAGCTGGTCAAAACTTGCGCAATGCTGTGCAGTGCGCACGCACACCAGCGCCGCCCGGCCGTTGCCTGTGCGCGTGCACGCGCCAGGCACAGCGTGCGGGCTGCCGCCTGTGCTGGCGCCGACGTGGACGTGTGAGTCCCCACTTGCAGCCGCTGCGACAACATCGCAAAAGTGGCCCAGCACCGACTGGGCCGACCTCAGGCTGTGCTGCGGCGCCAGGCCCTGGCTCATGCGTGACGACGCACGCGGCAACGCTGCGGCCGTGGCGACACCCCAGCACGCACGCATGCCATGCAGCCTGTGCTGCGCACTCCCCAGGTTGCCGACGCCCACTGTTTGCTTGCATGAATTCGCGGCCAACCCCGGCCTGTCCATGAACGCGCGGGGGTCCATTGTGCCTGCAGGTGGCCGACCTCTCATGATCAGCGATGAGCGCCGTGTGCTGTGAGCACTGTGCTGCGTGCACAGTCGCAATCATGCACTGTGGCGAGCTATGCTGGGCATCACATGCATGTAATGCAGTGGTGGAATATGTGCACATGCGCACCAGCGCACATGCTGTGCTGTTCTGTGCTGTGCACATGCGCACCAGCTGGGTCCTAGATCTGTCACTAGGATATCACACATGAGCCTGATCCTGGTCTGTTGCCTCAGCGCTGCTGGGTCCTAGATCTATCACTGTTAACACACACCATCCGTCTGATGAGGCCATTGGCACTGGCCGAAACTATTCACGGTAGCCTGTGTCAGGTATGTAACCAGCAGCATCCAGTGTATCTTCTACCTCATTGATAGCACACGCTGATCTCGAGGCCATTGCGCATAGGCTTGCGTCGTGCCCCCCCCCCCCACCCCCCTCCACCTCCGCCCATCTCTCCCTGCGCCCCCCCCCCCTCCACCCATTTCGCCCTGCAGCCCCCCCCCCCCCCCTTCCCCCCCGCGCCCGTCCCTCCTCCTCCCTCTCTCTTCCCTCCTCCCAGCGCACCTCCGCCGTTTCTCCTCTTCCCCCCCCTCCCGGACACCGCTCGTGCTGCCGGGATGGCTGTTGCTGCAGCCCCTGGGACCGGTGCCTCGCGGCCTCGGAGCTGGCCGTAGCGAGCGCCGGCGCGCCTGTGCAGACTGCTAGTGTCGCGTCGGTGCCCGCGGGCGGGCCCGGCGAATGCTGACTGTGTTTGGTGTGCGCGTGGGCTGCGTGGTACTGCGTGGTGTGGGAGTGTCTGCTTTCGAGCCGGCGCTAGTTCGTTCTGGCATTTGCTCGTGCGGACAGTGGCTTTGATGCTTATGATGGCCGGTCTGTCTGTTTGCTTGCTGCCTGGTCTGTTGCCTCGGCGCTGCTGAGTCCTAGATCTATCACTGTGTAACACACGCTGATCTCGGTTTCGTATTGCACTCATGCATCCTCGCTGCTGCCATCCCAGCCGTTGTTGCCTCGTCCGAGGTCAAGGCTGCCGCGGCCGACACGGCAAGCGCCATGGATGTAGACGTCCCCGGCGAGGCGGCCGTCGGCCACAGTGGCGCGCGGGAGCTCAGCGCGGCAGCTGCCGCCG
The DNA here is from genome assembly GCA_900538255.1 of Ulva mutabilis. NCBI lineage: Eukaryota > Viridiplantae > Chlorophyta > Ulvophyceae > Ulvales > Ulvaceae > Ulva > Ulva mutabilis. The sequence continues at coordinate 164,942 of UNSF01000150.1, forward strand.
CCGCCGCCGTGGCCGTGAAGGCGGCCGCCCCGGCCGGCCAGTGCACGGTGCGGTGTGAGCACCTGCCACAGGTGGGCCCGGTGGCCACTGGTCCGCCGCGACGCCTGCCCGAGGGTCGCCGGGGCCGCGCGGCCACGGCTTGCGCCCGGCCGCTACCCCCCCGCTCGCAGCGCGACCCGGAACGGGGCGATCTGCTTGTGATGTTGCCCTGCGATACCATTGTGGCCGATGTGTGCGTGACCTGTCCGGTGGCCCCCTCCCGGGTCGTCGCCGCGGCAAACACGCCAGGCGCTGCCGCCCAGCTGATGGACGACCGGAAGCGAGACAAGTACGGCCGCTCCGGCACTGGCGCGTGTCGCTTTGTGTCCCTGTCGCATGATACGTTTGGCCGTGTGGGCACGGGTGCGTTCGCCTTCCTAAATAAGATCGCTGACTTCGCTGCGGCCTCGGGGGCCGTGTCCAGGCGAGCGTTCTTGCAGAATGCCATGTGCAAACTCTCCACCACTCTGTGCCGTGGTGTGACGCGCCAGGTCCTCGCTGCGACTCCGCTGCGTATGCGGCTGGCGGGCCGGGCGGTGGTGCCTGGCCACGCTGTCCCGTCGGACGTGCTATAGGCGGCCGCTGGCCGCCTTGCTGGACCAGGTGCCGCGGTTGCAGCGGCTCAGGCCGGTTCCGCGTCTGGTCGTGCTGGCCCGCCCTGCCTTCCCGCCAGCCGCCGTTGGGGGGAGTGATGCGGCGCCGCCAGCGCCCTTCGCGCCCCGCCCTCAGGCCCCTGCCGGGCGGCCGGAGGGGGAGGGCTGGTACGCCTTGCACTGTGGGGGGCGTGAGCCCCCGGGCTCTCATGTGCGGGGGGCCCGTGATGGAATGCTCCAGTGGGGCCGGATGGAGTGGGGGTGCTGCTGTTGCCCGCGCGTTCATGTCGTCCAACAGAGTCCCTATGGTGCCAGCACTTTCGGGACATCCTTACAGGACGCCGGAAGGGCACCATAGGGACTCTGAAAGGACAGTGGAGCGACTGCTAGAGGACGGTATGAGAACTGTCCGAGAGGACGTGGAGTTGACGAGGGACAGAGCAAGGACAGCTGCGGGACCTGTGCCAGATGGGCTGAGGATCCTTGGGGGACACAGGTTGCATAACAGGGATGTCACGGAACAGTCATGGGACATCCCGATGATGGAGTGTGACGTCACCCGGGCATCACGAAGATTTGTTACATCTACGATTGAGGACTCTAAGTCAGTCATGCATGAATCCTTACGGAGTCCTAGGGGACGAGGTCAGCTTAGGGACATCCTAAATGCAAGAAAGGCCTGGAGGCCCAATCGACCGCAGCACCCCGGACGCCACGATGGTCGATCGTGCCCAATCGACCAAGGCACCCCGGGCTCCACTTTGGTCGATCGTGCCCAATCGACCGCAGCACCCCGGGCGCCACTTTGGTCGATCGTGCCCAATCGACCGCAGCACCCCGGGCGCCACTTTGGTCGATCGTGCCCAATCGACCGCAGCACCCCGGGCGTCACTTTGGTCGATCGTGCCCAATCGACCGCAGCACCCCGGGCGCCACGATGGTCGATTGTGCCCAATCGACCGCAGCACCCCGGGCGTCACTTTGGTCGATCGTGCCCAATCGACCGCAGCACCCCGGGCGTCACTTTGGTCGATCGTGCCCAATCGACCGCAGCACCCCGGGCGCCACGATGGTCGATCGTGCCCAATCGACCGCAGCACCCCGGGCGCCACTTTGGTCGATCGTGCCCAATCGACCAAGGCACCCCGGGCGCCACTTTGGTCGATCGTGCCCAATCGACCAAGGCACCCCGGGCGCCACTTTGGTCGATCGTGCCCAATCGACCACATAGCCCCCATGGAGCCACGAGGACCGCTGCAGACCGCTGCACGGCCTCTCACATACCCCTTGCCTTAGCCCTCCCCCCCCTGCCCTACCCCTGCCCCCTGCCCCCTTGCTGCACATAACCCTCATCTGCTCTCCTAACATGCTGTTCACAGCCACGCCAATGCTGCGACGTCAACACTGCTGCCGTTGGCGGCTGAAAGCAAGCCTGCAGGCCTTTTGTGCGCCGCAATGGCTCCAGGAATCCTACTTAATAGCCTCTTCCAGCGCTGCCGCAATCTCGCGTTCAAGGTTGGCTAACTCTTCCTGCAAGATAATGTGTGTGAGGCGACTGTACTAGCTTGCACCTGTTCCCGATGACTTGTACACCACAGTAATTGTGATTCACATCACAACAGACCAGATCCCAACACAGATGCAAGGTACATGTTGCGAGAGGGATCTTACCTGAGTAGCGAGTAGCTTCTGCCATATCCCGGCGTATGGCCCTGATGTTTCAGGGGGCCCGTCAGCTGCAGGTCCGAGCAAGTTCTGCAGCTTAGTCACTGTGTCCTGCAGTTTTGAGGCACGCGCCCATGTGGCCTGTACAACAACGTGCTGTTGATGTTGGATATTGTCCGCTGTATTCCGGTCTGACCTGGCAGGTAGTGGTGGATGGCAGGCTTGGGTACAGGTGGAGGAGTATCAAAAGCAGCCACAAAAGTAAGTCAGGACGTCCTGTTGGGGCTGGATAAACTGCAGCTTGGTCTGAGGGCCTGGTAATTGAGGCCTGTACGGCTGTCGAACATGCGGGAGCTGACAGGCTGTTTGCCACAGCTTGGCTCTGCTCAACATCATCGGTAACATTCAGCTTGCGGCGGACGGCCTTTCCCTACACATGACACTGGGTTGGCAACGCTACAAGTGATTTGGTGTTCGACCTGAATGCATACAACCTGTAGGCGCACGACGCTGTACCAGCCACTTACCTGTCAGGTTCAGTGCATTGGCAACTTCAGCGTGCGATACTAGCAAATGGATGGAAGCGTGCCTGATCAGCCTCATCCACATCCTGTGACGTTTCGGATGCTTTCGCGGGTGACTCAGCCACATCTTCTGCGGCCTCGGCTGCAGTCTGTCCTGCCACTTGCGGCGCCTTCTTCAATGCCTTGCGCTTCACAGGTCTCTGTTCTGACTCTTCCAACAGGTCAGCAGGAACCGCATAAATCCCATCCATGGCCCACTCTTCGCACGTGCGGGGGGCTGCAGTTGGATCATCTGGATTCGGGACCTGCAGGTCACATACATTGTCGTGTCTAGGCACAGAGTCGCGCAAAGCAGCAAGCAGGACATCGCTACGGCTTACTGCGGCTTGCATAGGTAATCAGATTCAGCAACGTCCATTGTACACGCTTTGACACTCTACACGCATACCCCAAGTACCAGCCAATCGTAGCACACTGCACGGGCAGCATACCAACTTTGTAGTGAAGGCCCTCAACAGCTTAGCTTCGAGGCGGGTAGGAGGCATCTCTTGCCCAGTGCTGATACCGTACTCCTTATCTATGGCGCTGTTAACACTTGATGCACGTTTGCGCACATCAGCATACCTGCGTCGGACCCAGAATCAATACAAGCATGGCTCCGAACACTTGCCCCGCACGACAGGTGAGATAGACGGCGCGTACGCAATACCATGCTCCTTTGCAGCTACCTTCCACATGCTCGTCCAGGCTTTGGATAGATTTCGGCAGAGCTCGATGGCGTTCCTTGCACCCTGCTGTTCAGCGGCTGACATGGTGGAGCCGGCAAAGAAGTCTTTGTGGTCCTGCGGAACATGCACACAATGTTCTGGGGCAATGCATCTATGGTGACTCGCATCAAGCACGAACACATTATGTGGGCCCTGCACGGCTACAATCGACCAAGACACCCCGGACGCCACGATGGTCGATTGTACCCAATCGACCACGACCCGCCGGACGCCACCAGGCTCACCTGTGACACATGAAGCTGCACCACACACAGCCGCTGTCGTGCCTACCATCTGAAACGACGATCGTGGCATGGCAATGCAAGAGCCGAATGGGATGCATGGCAGAACAGAATGACCTGGACCGCTAGCCCCCGTGCTCGATGTTAATACCACTCCACATCTGCGAGACCAGTGCGCTGGAAAAAGTACATCGACCACTGCATCAGCAAAACCGAGCTGTGGTAGTCACTTCATCCGGCCGATCGAGATACTGACGCAATGTCCGGATGGGATTCGGTGGCAAGAAAACGGCTGTATCAGCTGGACGTGCGGCGTGCACGTTTAGGAACATAGACAGCACGGTGATTGTCGGTTCGTTGCAGCGTACGTGCGGGAGGAGGGCAAGCGCACCGTCTCAGCCAACATGTCGAACGCCTCAACAACCGACTGTAGCATGATGGCCCCTGGCTTGCTTGCCCTCACGAACTTCACGAAGAGGTCTTTTACAATCTTCGCATCAATACAGCGATCCAGCGACGCCTTCATACCTTCTGGGATGTACTTCAAGATGCTCTGTATCTTGTCGGTCGACCGCAGGAATCGTGACTTCCACGTAACCCATGGCGACACAGACGCCTTCCGCCCACTCACGGTTGAAATCATACGCACTGTGTCCTTAGAAACAGCGGTTGCGGTGGCAGTGAGCACCGGGGATTGCTCCTGGGCCAGCGTGCAGGTGAAGGGCGGTAACCATACCGCTTGCTTCCCCACAGCCGCTACGGCAGTTGACATAGCGACATCCATAAGCGAATTGAAGTCAGCATACTGTAATTCGATGTAATATGTGGGATTAGGCCTGCTTGTCACCCGCAGCGTCGCGCTGCTGAAGGGCCGCTTCGCACCACACGCCGAAAAGATAGTGTCTGCCACAGCCCTCCCCCATGGTGTGTTAGAATAAGCAGACTTCCATTCAAACGGTGGAGCATCGCCGGCACTGCAACAAGCGCCGGCTAGTTGACAAGCCGTGCAGTTGTTACTTGGCGTTACCGCGGGCCGGCTGTTGGGGCCCAGTCGTATAATAAGGGCAGCAGCATTCACACAATACGCAATTTGATAGTAGACGATATCGTACTGCAGCATGATCGTGGTCTCGTCCGTCGGCTGGCCCATCTTGCACAACGTACTCCTGTGGCGACGACGGTAGACCCTGGCAAAATCGAGTCGAACAAAACTTAGTTATGCGAGATATATCAATAGGCATGATAGAAGACTGGGCGTAGAAGACTGTACATGCTTCACCCTCAAAGGAAGCGTTCACACGCGGGTGTGGGCAGAGGGTGTCGTTTCGACCACCCCCGTCAAGTCGGGGTGTGTCTACAGGAAGTGTGCAGTGCGTGACGCTCTGCTGCCCGGTGGCTTTCCGGATGCGCTCCGACATAGCTTGCGCGGACCCGTCATCAACCTTTATATAGGCTTTAACTTCATCCCACCAGTCGTGACACGATGGCAGGCGAGCCCACTAAGAAGGTCCGTCGCAGGGCTCAAGAGATCGATGATCACTTCGCCCAGTATGGGATGCGCCGTGTGCCTACGGAAACCAAAGACTCTAGGTCTTTGTTCAAGTGTGATCACTGTCTAGGTTTTTTCAATAATGTCGCTCATGCGGAGCGCCATTTTAGAGTCACTGCTTGTCCTAAGCGGGCTGCGGCGTGGAGATCAGCTGCTGCACGGTCCGTTGATTCGCCTCTGCTCAACCACTGTGCGGTAGTTGATGATGGCTTGCGCTTCCCTCGCGAGGCAAGTGCTGATGCGATCCTGGACGGCATTGGAGCAAGAGAGCTCGCGGGCACTACACAAGACCCGCGAGATATCGGGGGACCCGTGCCCCAAGATCCCCCGCCTCCACCATCACCCCTCGCTCCACCAGCACCCCTGCCACCACCACCAGCACCCCTCCCTCCACCAGTACCCCTCCCTCCACCGGAATCAGATCCACACGATTACCTCGTCCCGGTCGGAGACCCCGCAATCCCACAGGCACCGGTAAGCTGATACTGCCCTGTCACTGTGCACATGTGTATATCGCATGATGGTGTCAGCCGCGCATACCGCTCCTTCAACATATGCAATCCAGCAATAAGTTGCAGGTACACCTCATCGCTTCGGCTGCGCTTCCCGTCGAGGTAGACCCCCAGTACGATGGGCTTGATCAACTCGGCGACGAAGATGGGGAGGAATGGCATGACGCCCTGGAGCCAGATGATGAACAACCAGACGAGGAGGAGGAGGAGGAGGAGGAGCCCGTGAAGGCGCCCAGGCGAGACACCGGTGCCTATCTCAACTTCCGCCTGGCACATTCCATCGTGGCCGGGCATTCGGTCAAGGTACGTGAGGTTGCTGTGTGGCTGGCAAGGCTGGCATCAGAGCATCGTATCACGAATTCGGCCATGGACTCATTCTGCCAGATGGTGCATTTCCTGCTGTTACCAGAGGGAAACCTGTTCCCCAAATCGTACCACATGCTCTGCTGTGCACTCGCTGTCGAAGATAGCCACGACTGTGAGCGGCACATCTGTGACGCTTGTTGGGAACTCTTCCCGGACATCCCGGGTGACTCACACGCGGTCCATGCGGATGAGGTCTGCCAGCGGCCGGGTTGCAACAACCCCCGATTCAAGCGTGGCCCGGGAGGTCATGTCTCCCCCAAGCGTAGCGCATTTTACTTCGGGAATGAGGGCACCTTTGTGGACCTCGTCTGCAAGCCAGATATGCTGCCAGCCATCTTGAGTCACCGCAAGGAGGCTTTCGAGGATCCAGAGTCCTTTTGGAACTCGCCCGCCGGCCGCGAGCTGAACGCCCGGTGTGGGAACAAATTCGACGAGACGTCTATAGAAGCTGACGAGTTTGCAGTGCTCGTGAGCCTAGGTGCGTCGCCTTTGCATGCGTGTCCTCCTCCTGATCTTCAGACGAGTGCCTGTCGTGATACTTGCCTGCAACCGTGTCCTCAGGCGGTGACTCCCGGTGCAGGGGCAGACGGTGGTCAGCTCTTTGTTAATAAGCAGCATGGCGCCCTCATCTGGGGCATCCGGCTCCAGGAGCTGCACGACGGGATGGCCGCGAAGAATGACACCTGGGCTCCCCTGGGCGTTGTGGAGGGGCCGACCGAGCCCAACCGTCTGGACAGCGTCTTGGAGTCTCTGGAGGACTTCTTCCTCGCACACGACCCCAGTGCGGTATACACTCCTGTCTGGTGCACTGCCCATTAGTGTGCCAACTGCGAATCGGTAATCAGGCGCTGAACTGTGTGTACACTTGCATGCACTTGCGTGCCGGTGCTTGCCTGTCGCCCTCACACGCACCTCCCACCATGTGAGGGAGCCTCTGCAGGCAGGGACGGAACCACCCCGATCATTGTGGAGATCTGGGAGGACCCTGCTGATCCAAACAGCAATAAGAGGCTAGTGAAGCTGTGGCCGGTCTGTGGCTGGGCAGAGGGAGACATCCCTGTGCTCGAGAAGCTGGCAAACGCCGTTGGTCATGGGGCCAAGTCAGCTTGTGTGCGTTGCGCTTTCCTTGGTGCAACCGTGAAGGATGCCAACACGGTCCGGTGCGTCACCCCCGTCTGGCCATTGACAGGCACGATACCATAGGCCGGTGTGACTCACTGCAGGGATAGGCTCCACTTCGATTAGTAGGGAGAACACTCAGGCAATATCCATGGCTATGCAAATAACACTTGATAGCTGTAAACATAGTGATACACAGCTGTTCTATAATCGCATTACAAATCCCTTGATACGGCTTCGCCCTCTTGTCCCGCGCGCGATCTCGCAACGCGATGCCCGTGGTTGGCAGGCTCTGCCTGGCAGCCTCTGGGAGTGGTCTACTACTGGTGGTCCGTGTGCAGGTGGGAAAGCTACTGCCACATCACTCAATCCGTGCCTGCTTACGCGGGTGGCGGATCCCTGCCAGCCTCCTCAGCACAGACGCAGGGCGGGCAGCCCGCACTGCCACGCATGCCACCTGGCTACATGTCCTTTGACACAGGTGAGCAGGGCTGCAGAGATGAATGGACTCCCCCCACGACTGTCACCCCAGAGGGCACGTGGACAGGAGATGGTGTGTTGAAGTGGTCAGGCTCGGAGATCATGTCCAGGGCGGAAAAGGCTGCCGAGATCGAGTCCCAGGTTCGGCGAGCTACCAACAGCACTGTGGATGCCCAAGGCTATGCGCCCAAGGCGGGGTTGTGTCTGCCCCTTGCATAGGCCGTCGGTTGCTATGGACACCACCATCGTCGCAGTCGTTGGCATCCTGTATGCAGGTTGACAATCCGACTCGGCCGCCGTACACTGGTATCGCAGCCAGGAGTACGCGTGCAAATCGCGCTCACACCAAGCGCCTGAAGATCGGCTTGTGGAGGCTGCCATTGTTCCATAAGCTGTCCTACTTCAAGTGCGCTCCCAGCCCTGACCCATACGTGTGCACAGACCTGTTTCTGTGTCAGTGCTTGACCAGGGCCCCGGTGACGTGTGCAGTCCGTGTACATTCCTCCGGTTCGGCGTCGCCCACATCTTCCTCCTGGGTCTCCTGAAGGACTTCTGGAAGCAGTGGCTACCAGGCCCCACTGCCAAACGGCATGGTCCGGCTGCGAAGTATGTTCTACCTGTGGTGGTGCGTCGGAAGATAACCTCCAGAGCTGCCCTACAGAACCAGACGGAGCTGATAAAGAAACCCTATCGAGATATTGCCAAGTATGCTCTTCCTGCATCTTGTATGACCAGTCGTAGGTACATGTACAACTGTACTGTGGCGGGGGCTGCTGTCTGGCGACAGCCACATAGCCACCTGCTCGAGGCCGTTCTGTCGTGTACTCTGATGTTGTCGGTACCAGGCCCACCCCCAGCCCCCCCTGCAGGCCTGCCTACTCAACCATGGTCACAATCGGCGTGCAGGCATCGCGGCAATTACCTCATGGAGGACTGGATGAATTTCACAGACGCGTGGAGTCTCCAGCTGCTGCACCACCTGCCGTGGGATGAAACCAACCCTGATGAAGTTCATGTGCGCGACCAATTTGAGGCGATGTGGACGGACTTGCGGGCCGGAGTCATGTACTTCATGAGTACACGCCAGGGCAGCACACCTGGCAGCGAATCCTCGACGCCCAAAAACACCTCCTGGCATATGGGAAGAGGGTACAGCAGGTACTGCCTCCATCGCCGGCTCCCTGCCACTGCGTACGTTTTACGAGGAGGAGAAGTTTGCGGGTGTGCAGTGTGTACTACAGGCAGTTCCTGCGACGGGTTGTCTCACGCAGTCATGATGTCGGTGTAGGTGTTCAGCGGTCAGGTCCTTGCAACCCTGAAGTTGCATTTGGCGGCCGTCCACTTGCCAGATCAGGTGAGAGCCTGCGGCCCTGCCTTTTTCTGCCTTGAGTACTGGATCGAAAGGCTCGTGCAGTTCTTCAAGCGGCTGATCAAGTATCGAGGCACGTCCGGTTCTGAGCGCATCTTTGTCAACGACCTCCTGTTGCGGCGAGCGTGTGACCGCTTGGTCCAGGAACTTGGCCCCAAGGCTCTGCCCCGTCTGACTGAAGCTGTTGCTGCCGCCCGGGAGAAGCAGCGGAAGCGCATCCGCAAGCCCGCTGTACAACAGCAGCCCAACGCGGCGCCGCCGCCGCCTCCGCGCCTGCCTGATGGCGGCCGCGGGCCCAGTCCCCCACCCGTGATGCTGGGTGCTGGCACTGACCTCACAGGTGCGGAGCGGCTGGAGGTGTTGCCTGCGCCCACCAGCGAACGGGCGTGCCTGAAAGGGCTGCTCTACCTAATTTGTGCCGAGCACGCTGACTTTGCCAAGCGTGGCTGGCCGAGTCACACGACCCTGGGGGACCGTGCCCGGCGCCGGGCCGTGTGTGCTTCACTGGGGGTTGCGGTAGACGGTGAGCCTGTTGATATAGTGAAGCTCTACATGCGGAAGCATGTGCGAGCGGCACTGCCCATC